>JAATLQ010038599.1:72917-145973 GCA_013421005.1 Heliconius erato x Heliconius himera
CAAGTCGGTTAATCTATTTAGTCTCTACTTAAAGGACCTTCTGTCTTAAGTTATTACATAAGTTATTATCATGCCAATATTAAAAATATTTTACGTTTTAAACAAATAGATCGACTTGGACATCGCATGAAAACACAACCTATCGAAAGACATAATAGACATCATATTCGGAAGGACTCTGGTGAGGAATTCGGTTGCTGGCCCGTCGTGCTGTGTAGTGTGATACATACTAATAATCAGATCATGCGATGTCCAAGTCGATCTATTTGTTTAAAACGTTAAATATTTTTAATATTGGCATGACGATAACTACTGTAATAACTTAAGACAGAAGGTCCTTTAAGTAGAGACTAAATAGATTAACCGACTTGGTATTACATGGATCTCACAACTTTTTACGGTAGAAAGACTGAGCTGCGAGACTTGGGTTTTTTACAGGATGTTTTTGATGGCATGAATACTTTTGTTGCTCCAGTTAGTTTGACTAGGGTTGCCATTATTTAAATTTATAATGTTGTGATTTTATTTTATTTTTTTCTAAAACATTATATTATATTTAGAATTTTATAGAAAAGTTTATTTAAATTCAGTTAAAATGGTATTTCTTATGTCTTTGTCGGTGTCTATACGTAAGTGTTAAGTCTGTATAAAAATATTTACATTGGTAGGTATTGCCCTGGTTCTGAACAAAAGAAATAAAAAAAGGTGGTGGTAAATTAGCAACAACAACAATTTAATATTACATAGAGAATTATAAAACGAATAATTTTATAGCGAATATTTTATAATTAAAACATGTTATTTAAATTCAAAATATTATATGTCCTAATCATCAGTTAAATTAGATGTTTATCTCACAAAAATGCGCACGTGACATGAAATAAATATTATATGAGTATGTGTCTGCTTTGTTCCGTGCGCTTTTTTGCTCCGACTGTGAAGGACGCTCTGTTATTAACCAAAATTATGTCTACACCTACGTAATGATCAACTACGATACATATTATAATATTAGAAATGATATAAATCGTATATCGTTTTATTTTGGAATTACTTTGCATTTTAATATTTAATATTAACAACGAAACTTATAAGATTTTTTTGGAATGATGGACAAAATTTAGAATCTGCCTGATATAAATTCGATATTAGAGAATATTAGAACATTTTATATATTTATCGTTTTTTTATATACATATATAATGAAAGTAGAGTAATGAGCATATACCTAATCAATAATTAACTCTTTATATTTTGCAATTATGCAAAAATAAAAAAAATGTAGTTTATGCTATTTCTGTTGTAAAATATGTATATTAATGTGTTCAGTGAACAGACGTAAATATCATTGCGCTCATACATTTCAAAGGCTCATAATTTGTTTGATCGCCAGCTTCATTATTTTGTATGACCCCAAATTGGTACTTCAATTTAGTAAATTCTATTTGGGAGAATGAAATAAATCATTGTTATAAGTCAACGACATGTTAGTGACAGTGCGGTATGAAGGGTGAAATTAGAAGAAAGGTGAAAAGCATAGTTAAGGAAAACAATAGACACTTTTGATGATGTTGACAGTATTGAATTACTAGTGATGTGAAAAATCCAGAATAGTGTTTGAAGAGATAGATGAAACGGATCCTTGCCAAGAGGTACATCTCTTTTTCTGCCCACCTTAGTAATCCTTTATATAGAACAAATATTTTATAATAAAACCGACCTGCCATTTGATGAGTATGTTTGCTATTAAAATGAACCTCGGTGTCTAACACTGCAGTTTATATCAATATTGACTCGTGACATCGCTGAACTCAATCAAAGGAACGCTCGAGCGTGAGTCGCAGCTCACAGGTGATAAAATTGCCACTGTGTATATAAATATTTGTATAACGGTCGTTAACCCAACATAACGTACGGTAGCTTAATTCTTGAACTTGGTAATGATAAGTATAAATATGTGCGTTGTATGAGATGCGGGTTAAGTGGATAGTGATGATTGGATAAGGCTTGTAAAAGCAAATATTGAATATTATGTTGCAACGAGTGCTCTTTTTTTTATTATACACTTCACTATTATTTTGCGGGATCACTACAGAGAGTAAAGTGTCGAGTCACGTCCACTAACGTTTAGAAACATTCTTAGTACCCTTGGGTGACCCCCCTAGAAAATGTTTATTGCATAATCACTATCTCTTTTTTTCAAACTTGTATTTGTAATTTATTATTTTATATTAATTAGCTTCACGCTGTATCCCGCACACAGCAGGGTAGGCAGAGGGAACCTAGTGTTAAGACACTCCGTTCCCCACTTTCTGCGGAGTTTTGGAGGCATTGCGTGTTAAGTGGCAGAACTCAACGCCGCGTATTTTATATTAATTGTAAATAATGCGAAATAAACGTTCATCAACACGTTTCACAAAGATTATTTTCACCATCATCTTTTAGATTTAAACTTCGACTTTAACGACTATTGAATTGTCCTAAACATGAAAATTACCATCAGCAGCTCTAAGCATACAAATAAAACACGTCAATACTATTTCAACGGTATTCGATAAAATAACATCGTGTACGTGAATCGTACTTTGTTTCATAAAGTAAACAATAAACAACAAATTTGTTATGTTAGGCAAGCTTGTGTGTACAATGACATGAGCTTTTACTTTAAGCTGTATGTTATTTGTTATCTATTTGTTTATTTTTAATACCTGTATGTTTAAATCAGCTTCACGCTGTATCCCGCACAGAGCAGGGTTGACAGAGGGAACTTAGTCTTAAGACACTTCGTTCCCCACTTTCTGCCGAATTCTGGAGGCATTGCGTGTTGAGTGGCAGAATTTAACGCCGCGCTTAACCTCAACACCAGAGCGAAGAAATGGAAATATAAATTTAAGTAAATATCATCTCCTCGAGTGGGGATCGAACCCACAACCAATCGGTTTTTCAATGTAATTGGTTTTGATAATAGGTGATATATTTTATGGTTTCAACACTGTTGATAAATAATCTGGCATCCTGACTGTTATTCTTAATGACAGTTATGTAAATATTTTTTAGTTTTAAAAAGCATACATAGATAGCGATTAAAATATTTTCATACTTTATCGATTTCTTTTTTAATATTCAAATAAATTGGCTTCACCAAGGTTAAGTTAGTAAATCAAACTAGTTTATTATTTACTATAAACATTTTAAAATATGAACAAAAATAAGATCGAAGTATCACGATTTTCATTGTTAGCCTTTTTGCGACAAAGCACTTACAACAGGGCTCTAAGTTGAAACGGAACTGAACAAAAAGAGTTTTTGTGATATCTTTCAACTTAAAAACTATTTTTAAATAACAATATTTATTTTTATGTTACTCTAATATCGTTAAATTGCGACTTGTATTATTTAATTTTATGTCACATATCTCTATCTTTACACTTATTCACACATATTAAGGTACGCGATACACGAAGGGAATACTAATACAAAAAAAAACTTACTTATAAAATTTGAAATAATTGACCACGTGACAGAAAAAAAACCAGATAAAACATGTAAATGTAAATAAAAAACAGGATACCCAGTGTTAAAACTCATTTCTCTGCTTTACGAGATTAAAATATTCGAGACATTGAGCCCTAAGTGGCGAATTTCAATGCCGGTATAAAACCGCAAATTTTATTTTATCACGTGGAAATCGAAGCCACAACCTGTCGCGCTTACAGTCACACGCTTGTGCCCCTGCGTCACGACTGGCCTCGATATTATTATTGCCATCTCATATTTAAAAAAATATAACAATTATACAATAATTTACTTTAGTATCATTATACATAACCATCTTTTTCTTTTCACTTCTTCACAATAATGGATTGTGCTTTTATGCGAGTAAAGCTATTATTATAATTATATATTGTTTACATTTCTCACAAAATGCTTGGCGTAATTCTATTTAAATCTTCGTGTAGTTTTTGTATGAATCGTCGACATTTTTCATTTTCTTTACTAGTACAGTGTTTGTGCCATATTACTTTAATGACTTTAAAATACATATACCATTAAAACAGTATTTTTATTTCAACAAAAAAAAAACTCAACTGAATTAAATGTTGGTCGTGCAGGTGACCTGACTCACGTCTAGATTTTTATCACATAACCGGTGGACTGAGATTTATGAATATTAATGTATAGTCAGAATTAGTGGTCTTAGTGACACAGTCCTGGAATATGGCTGACTCATGTCGATAGTTGTGGATTCAAATCCTTGTATTTTTAGTATCTAGACTTATGTATAAGTATATTTAAATTTAACAAATTCTGTGATACTTAATTATTTTAATTCTTCGGAAAAGTAAAAAGTGGTGATTGTAATCTTGTTATATTTCACCGAATCTTTAAGTAGGGTGGTACCTTTACAATTAGTATATTCAATTAATCAATTGTAAGAAAAAAAGAAAAGAAAATTATTGTTATTATATACCTTTATATTATAAATATAAAAGAGCTAAACACTTAAGACCTACATGTGTATGTATGTATTCACCACATGTCGTGGTCACGTTTTACCAATCAAAATGCTGAATGTCAATGGAGATTGTCTTAAAATTAAATTCATAGATGTCTTACATGACAAAATTATCGACTGCTCAAATAAAAAAAATGAAATTTTGAGAGTTTAAATGCGTAAATAAATTCCAGCAAAAAACAGAACTTAGTTACTCATGCACTATGTAAGTTGTCACTCTTAGGTCACTCTGCTTTTGTATCTTACAAATTATGATAGGTACCTACAATTAATAATTTATTAAATTCCTACATAACATAGCTATTTATATAGTCTACTATTAGTATAGTCTAAATCATCGATGTTTCCGTAAGAAATTACAAATACATACAATAAAATCAGTTGCTTAAATTGGACTAGATTAAATACAACAATTATAAATTGAAAAATCATTTTATATGTCAAGATTTTACCTTAACTTTCCATATATTTATAGCTTTATAAGCTTAATTGGTAAAAATATTGCAAATATTCTTAAAATCCATAGCAGCTTACCTTCAAGAAATATTCTAGTACACAGGTATTCTATGATAGGAATGCAATGCTCAAACAGCCATAAAAATAATGAATGATTAAGAAGAACGCTATACGATTATCTGCCATATTTGGTAACACTACTCAGAGAATTTGCACGTGTTAATAAATTATGGTTTGTTTCTTTTTTGTTCGAGTCTTACTGTACGTTCAGTTTGCTGCTATTACGAAATCTCGTAAGATACCGATTTGTTTATGTTAGTTTAGTATGTAATTAAGAAAAATAAATAAAGTTTATTATAAGCAGAACGACTACATCACTGTAGAGTACAGTAATAGTTATATTTAGATATCTTGATACTCCTCTTGATAATCCACCCAGGCTACCACCCACTGTTCTTAATATCAGAAAAATAAGTCGAATTTTTACTTATAGATACTGGTCTTCGACTTATTTTGACATATGAAATAAAGGAAATAATATACTAAACGTCGATCTCTATTTTTTTAAGATGCAGCTTTACTAGAAAAAAAAATATACTAATAAAATTTGTATACCAAGAAATTCTGCTTACATTTTCAAAGTACGATATATTTCTCAATTTATATTCCATAAATGAAAGTATGGAAATAACCGTCCAATATTTTGTTTATGTGATTGGAACTGAATAAATAACAATTCAGCGTTTATTTTAATTGTTGTCCTTCAGTTCTTGCTAAATCTCCGCAACTAATTTGAATTTGCTATCGAGCGGGCTATATCAATAAAATCTTATTGATCCGTTTGCGAAAGCGCGTGTTAATAGAATTGTTAGACCTCTTATAATGAAGTTAGTTTATATTCACGAAATGCAAGACGGTTGAAGGCCGCCGTGTAGCAGGAAAATGCGTTGTGGGTTCGATTTCGGGTTGGGGAAATAATTTATCATATCGGCCGTAAGACTAAAATCAGCACCGATCGACACTGTGCTATGTGTACCGTGTGTGTCTGTGTATATTTACTTAATGATTTAGATTTCATTTAATTAATTATTCTTTATTTCTAGTAGACTCTATTTATTGTTTATTTCCAGTAGGTAGAGCATGTGTTCTGTCATTCAACAACTAATTTCACAAAATTGGGCAAGAAGTGGGAATGTCTTAACACTACGTCGTCTTTATATATATAAAATATAAAGACCTTGCTATGCGTGAAGCTGCTAAAATGCATGACTACATTTTAGATACAATCCTAGTGTTATTCATTAAATACATTCTAACATTAAATATTCTAACATATTACTTAACAGCTGCGACATAATTGTTGTTAAAATTAGGCAACTCTTAATATAAAATTAATAATGTTTTTGATACTTAAATGATAAACGATTTGATTGACGGTCAGATGTCTATCATTTTTAATGCACATCAACTTAACAAAAAAATTGTATGTAATCGGCTATTATAATTGAGGAAAACGAAACCGAAATTGTTTCGTAAAAAATTATATAATTGTACTGATTGCGTTAAATACTACTTCATAGAAAATAGCATAATGGCAGCATTGTGATACGACGATTGTTTTTTTTTTAGCTTCACGCTGTAACCTGCACACAGCAGGGTAGGCAGAAGGAACCGAGTATATTTAGTTTCTTATTTTCCGCTGAATGCAAACATTACGTAGTGCTGCAGGCACAACATGTTGAGTTTACCGTCACACTTTGTGCCCCTGCGCCACGATAAATATAAATAAATCTTAAGCTTAACACTAGGTTCCTTCTGCCTACCCTGCAGTGTGCGGGGGTTACAGCGTGAAGCTGATATAGAATTTCATTAAAAGAAATAAAAAGTAATGAAAAAAAAGAATTAAGAAATAAGTAAACGTCCTTCCAAAACTTTACAGACAGAAAAATTGTTAATGACGATTAAAATTAAAATAAATATATAAAGAACATAAAAAAAGTAAATCAATTTAAATAAACTATGTATTCAAGTTATAATATGTCATAAATCAGATCGGAACCGGCTTGTTACAGGCCTGGTTGTCGTTACCAGGCCAGTAGGCGGTAGATCTCGATATCTGATTTACTACGAATTTTTAATCTTAAACTGATTGCAATATTTTATTAAATAAATATAGTACTCAAATATATAGGTACTTAAAGAGCAAAAATTTAAAATACCATTTTTGTATTTAAAGAATAGGCTAAGTTTTTTTTATAACTACGATATAATTACGAATTTAACAATAAAAACGAGGACCTTCACAGTGCTTCAGCGTGTGACTGTAAACACGATGGTTATGAGTATGATGGTATGAGTTTTCCACCCAGAAGAATGAATTATTTAATATTTTTATTTCCTCATTCTGGTACCACAGACAAAGTGGAGCATTGAGTTCCGCCATTCAATAGGCAATTCAATTTCAAAAACATCGGCGGAGAGTGGAGAGCGGAGTGTCTTAACACTAGGTTCCGTCCGCTTGTATGCGGGATACGTGCATGAAGCTAGTTAACTAAACAAACAAGGGCATAATAAATATAAAACATATTATTTTTTTGCAATTTCTTTTGCCTCGTTGCCTACATTTAACCATTTGGAACCAGTTTTCGACAAATAAATATATCTGACTTGAGTAGCGGATGTGGTCCGAATACTTAGCAACTTGTGATTTGTACAGCCAGCTTTAATGTATGTAAGGACATGTTTCAAACTTCAAATGAAGAGAGCAGTGCTTTAGTTATACAAAAATGAAGTATTTTTTACGCTCTTTTATTAAGGTACTTTATTTTATATAATTAATATCATATAATACATATATACTATAAAATAATCTTTTGTCAAAATTTATTTTGGATATATATACGGGTTATATGTTAGTTTTCATTGAATAACGTCCACACTGGAAAAGTTATTTCATTGTCTAGCTTTATCACAAGCAAAATATAGGATCTTAATATCTAATATTGAACGCAATATTTTACGAGAATCATGCTATAACAGGGAAACGAGGATTTACCTCATTGTTGGCATGAAAGCTTATATTGGATATTCTTGGCATGGAGTCTATTTTACGAAGTGTTTCAACCACTTGCTTAGTGTATGTTGCTGGAAGGCCCATGTTATGTTATATCTTAACTTGTTTCTAAATCTTAGAAGTTTACGTCGTTTAAGGGTTTTTTTTCTGTGATGACATTAAAGACGATGTCACGTAAATTAAGTTCAAATTTATGCAGCTGTTTTCAAATTCAGCTTCACGCTGCATCTCGCACATAGCGGTAGGCAGAGAGAACCTAGTGTTAAGACACTCCGTTCCCCACTTTCTGCCGATTTCTGGAGGCATTACGTGTTGAGTGTCAGAACTCAACGACGCGCTTAACCTCGACACCAGAGCGAAGAAATGGAAATATAAATTTAAGTAAATATTTCATCTCCTCGAATGGGCATCGAACCCACAACCAATCGGTTTTACAGTCACACTTCGTTTGTTGGCCTCAGTTTGTTTTAAAATTTTTGTGTAATAATAAAATTTTACAATAAATTAACGAATATTAAAAATTATCATATTTTAAAGGTAATAGTTATCTGAGAACCACGGAGCCCGATTCTATGTATCTCTCAAAAACTTTATTTTTTTGTGAGCAACTATTATTTTAAAAACGTAGGTAATGACAATATTTATAATTTAACCATTTTTTAAGCAACTCTGGTACAATCTAAAACGTCTTACGAAATAGACAAAAAACGGTCCAAAGTCGTGTCTTGCAGATAATAACTTAGTTTTTGTATTGACACAGGTGATTACGGCTATCGCATAGTATGCCAGTATCCTTGTTTGACTTCGATAAGGGGTTAGCTTTCTTAGTATATTTAAATTTGGTTACTTTTAACATCTACTGATATTTGTAGATCAATATTTAATGCATTTATGGTTATTGTTGTGATATTTCGACGTTCTATGAAATTTTAAAATTTAAACTGACTGCGATACCCTTACTAAAGCAATAGATTATTTTTATTACCCTGCTTTGAGATCCACCTCTCAACCAATATGCAATGTCTTAAATTCTGACAAAAAGTGGAGTACAGAGTGTCTTGACACTAGGTTCTCTCTGTCTATCCTGCTATATGCAGAATACAGCGTGAAGCTAAATCTGATATTATCATGGTGAAGTTGAGTAGGTACTGTTAGACTACAGATACAACGATGGTAAATTCGATTCCAATCTAAGATTGTTTATTAGTTAGTATATAGTTAGCAGTATAGAATTTTATTTTTTATTTAAAATATTTTATTACTATGGTCTGATTCTTAAAAAATGTGAATTAGTCTTAAAAGCTAAAATTAAAATACTTACCAGAGTTGTTTAAATAACAACCAACTTAAAATTATAATTAAAATATAAAAGTTTAAAAGCATGTAATTATAAATTTAAATTAATGTTAATCATACTGCATTCGTGAATTACATCACTTGTATCTAATTTTAATAAATGTAACTTTCTTTACTTTATTAAATTAAAGTACACATAACTTATAAACTGTTGAAAAAAATATATAATTACTGTTTTTATCACGTTAATTAGTTTTCTCAATGAATATGCAATATTTTGTACCCATGGGTAGAAAGTTACGGTATATGTAAGGGGTTGGTTTTGGGGTAACTCCCCTATATTTATTAAGACGCGTCTGTAAAATTACATAGGGGTGGAGACATGGATATAGAGATGGTAGAAAAGTTGACAGTATTGACATATTAATATTTATTTATTAAACTAGATTTTTGTGAGTATCAAAAATACCATAAAAAATATTTTTCAAACTGTTACAAAAAAATTACACCACATATTATATATAAATTAAGAAAAACAACTCTTTTTTACGGATGACATCTGACTTTTATTAAATTTAAACAATAAATTGAAACAAAAGTCAAATAAACCGCTACTTAACACGGAATCTAATTTGACACTTGTTATGAAAACACAACAGCAAACGATGAAACATGATAACAAAGCGTACACTCACAAACAACTGACAACCTTACTGACCCTACTGACACTTTCGGTAAGTCTAACTCCACAACACTGTGTTGTACAAGTGCATTTAATGTTCTGAATTCCTTATGATTCACTAGTTCTCCGCCTAAACCTGTAATGTGGGTGTGTAATTTATAGACTTATGTATTATGGATCTCGCGTTTCCTATCATTATTACACGTTTAACGCATTTACAGGACTTATAAATAAGATAAGCTTATCTTAAACATTTTGTTCTATTTGCTATTTAATATTTTAAACGTATGCTGCTTGTATTCAAATAAGGAATAACAGATAGATAAATTTTAATAGTGTAACTGACTATAAACAAGTATTTTTGTTTTTATTTACGTTTTACGAGGTTCTCCTAGGTTTATTTCATAAAATAGATAACCCTTTAGATAGAAAAACAGTGAGATAGATATTTCTAACATATCACTTTGATACTTTTTACCTATAAGAGAATCAGATTATACTTAACTGCGTAAATCGCCTTTTCGTTGATGTTTATTATTAATGCGATATTTGGTTTATTCTAAATAATATTAAAAAAAGAAATGTATCCTATAAACAATTAATTATTATTATTTATTATAATCGTAATATAACTCCAATTAATATTTATTACTTTAAATCAACACATTGAACTCTTTGAACTTATTGATGTTACGTAGAGGAATTTGTTGATGCTCCGTAGACCGTAATTTAAATTTAAAAACTTGTTAAATACGAGCCAGTTTTACCAACCGAGGGTTCCTTGCCAACTTTTTAATTGTAGAACGCGAACGTGATTTATTTAAGTTGACAAACTTAAGCTTACATACCACACACTCATTTTTTATGAAGTGAATTGAATAAAATTGTATTTTTCTTACGTCATATAAAAAAGTGACTGCTGGCTGGAAGAAACATGATTCATTGTCATGTTTAGCATGAGCCGAGCGTGCAAGCGAGAGGGTATAAAAAAAATGAATAAACGAGTGCAAATGTTAATTTATTGAAATAACTATAATTTTTTAATTAATTCCTTTGTATTTTAAAAAAATAATGATAATTCAATTAAATTCATAAAAGTATGCAATTTTTACTTATTTAGAAAAAGAGTCCCGCTACGTTCAAATTTTTATCCGTTTTCTAAATTAGTATTTTTCTTTCCTAAGTGTGGAATAACACTTTAAAAATGTTTAAAAATATGCATTTTTTTTGTTTTTTATGAGGTATCTACTAAAGATTCCATTATCTTTCTTTTGAGGTACGGAACCCTAAAAAACATCCCAACGTGGTGTCTGTCTCATTATCTTTTTAGCTGGAGCTGGACGAGGAAGTGATTTGCATAATGAAAGCGTTTATAACATAGTACGAGTGAATAAAACATGTTACCGAACAGGAAACGTAGCTATTATAATTAATTACACTTTATTGTGCTCGTTGTTTTATAGCGGCTGAGGTGGGCGTGGGCTGTCTTAAATTTTATTGTTTTCTATAGGATATCATTTGTTTTATTTTATTTGAGTAAGGCCTGTGTATTTTATTTAATTTTTAAATGAATTTACATATTCGAATGAGCTAATGGATATTTGAATGAGGAACACACTAAGCTTGTTAAATCTTATTCTATTAATGGATTTTTGAAATCTGATCATGCTCCTATACCTATACTAAAGCTAACACTCTGTCTCTAATAAAGAATAAAAAATTAATTACATCTTTAACCATACTAACCGTATCTCTTATCAACGTGACCCACATAGCTATAAAAAAAAATAAGCACAGTAGTCGACTTTACCACAACGTCCCTTAATTACTCTGGACGTCTAAGCGTTTACCGCAGAGGTCCAATCATGCCAATCATTGTCCACTAATAACGAGCTTGTTATAGGTATGGGCGGTCCGCTTACAGCTTCATTAGATGAAGATCGGTTATATATCGGTAACCTGATTCGTAGCTTCACTTGCTGATAAATCTTGATGTTTTGTCGGAATAGTGCGAAAATTGTTTAGATAAACAACGTTCATGTAAAAACTGTACTTTCATATTTCAATGTGTAGAAATAATTATTTAGTCTTATTTAATTATTTTTTTTATGGGCCTGTGGTCGCCTACAGGTTGTGAGTTCGATTTCCACTCGATGAAATGAAATATTTATTATATACGTTTATTCGCTCTGGTGTCCAGGCAAAGCGCGGTGTTGAGTACCGCCAACACGCAACACGAAAAGTGAGAAGCGGAGTTTCTTAACACTAGGCTCCATCTGCCTACCCTGCAACATGCAAGATATAGCTTAAAGCTAAAAAAGAAAAAAATATATATTTGTCTTACAAATAGACATTAACAGATGCGACCTTTTTGCAGTATAGGCACGGTCAGTTTATTGATCTGATAGAGCGTTAAAGAAAAAACATATTTATAAATAATAACGTAAATTAAAAACAACAAACTACTAAGATACACTCCAACTATAAATGTAACGAAATATTTTTCTTGCATTTAGTACATATATCTGTACATAATAATTACATCTGTACATAATAATAAATTAAACGAGACTCTAATTAACAGCAATATTACAGTATATACATTAATCAATTAATTGCAAAATATAATAATTAGTAATTACAATTTAAATAGATAAGACAAGAAAGGTTAAACATTTTGCTTAACTAATTTTCAAATTTTCAATGCAACCGCTTTTAATGGGTTGTAATATTTGTAATCGTGAAGATAAGGTCGAAGCTATTGTTATTTTAGCATTTGGAATTTATTGTTTTGTGACCTTGATTGACATTTAAAATTATTTCATAAATAATTTTTAATTATATTTTTATGCACCATCTTCGATCAACACATACCGAAGACTCTCCATTGCATTCTCTACTTTCAGGTCATTTGAAAAGATTCGAACAAAGATAAAAAATTAAAGAACAGTAAAAATAAAAAAGATTTTAAAGTGAAGTCATTAGTTTCGTACTATTAGCAAAACTCGATTTTTAACTGTTATTTATCGTAACGGACTTGTGTGTGACACAATTGGTTTGTCAACGTCAACATTTGTGCTGTAGAGTATAGGTCCAGTCATTCCAATCGTTTGATAATGATGAGATCACTGTATCGATTCTCTTACAACTTCATTAAATGCTTAATCAACCTCAATTGATTAATGATGGAATATAATTGTAATTGTTGATGAATAGCTTGAACACGTGTTTTTTTTTATTATATTATCATTAAATAAAGGTTTTATTTTAGAAATTATTGTTGTATTGTATATATGATATGCCTGTTATTAATCATCTGTTCTTCTGAAGTCGTCACAGGGGCACAAACATGAGACTGTAAACTCGATGCTTGTGGGTTCCATTTCCACTCAGGGGAATGAAATGTGCAGAATTTTTATTTATTCGCTCTGATAACGGCGAAAAGTGGAACAAAATATATTAACTTTAGGATTCCAGGTTCCCTCTGCCCACTCTGCTACCGGGATACAGCGTAATGCTAAAAAAATGGTCTATTTTCGCTTTGTTTTATTTATTATGACATAATTTATTTTATTTTTAAGTTGGTAAGACAAAACCATGGAAAAAAGAACACAACTCTATAATTAGGTTAACACTATCCAAATCCTACCATTATACAAAGTACCAAAAGAAATGTTAAATGAATTTCTTAACAGACCACTGTTTTATTAGATCCTATGTAATACCTACCTACCTACCTACCTACCTACTGCAGTTGTGCAACATTAGCGTTGTAATTGTTCCGCGAGTCAGCAGGACTAACTAATGATAACGGTGCGGTGCGGGCTGCGCGCGCGCCGCGGGACCACGGACGGGCGCAATCAACGCGCGTACGCTGCACAATCACCGGCGTTATTAAACTTATTGGTTTCTTGTTGTGCAATCATAATTGGAAATAAATGTTTTGCTTTTTTGTTCACAAAAGAATTAACTGTTTTTATATAATTGATAATTAACTAAATAATCTAATTCTACTTATCTTTCTTTGGCAGCTAAGTTAGTCAATATATGCTATTTGCCAGAATCATCATTAAACTCCTTTATCAAAACATAGAAAACATTTATTAAAATATAAACATTGTTTTATTCAATTTATAAATTTTAAAGTAGCGCATAGGATATTTAATATTTTGTTTTCAAATTATATTCATTGTTTTATATTTTATTCATATTAAAATATTTAACTGATCTTGTTAGACGCTGGGTGGCATCAAGACCGCCATATACGCCACCATATCTCCGTTCAATCGGGAAGTTAAAAACGTAAAAACATACCGGTTCTCTAGATCTGCCCAGATGCGGTAGATGTGTGAAGGTAAAAAACAAACTTGCCAGAATAACCTTTTGCAATGTATTATATGACACCAGTTTTGCAATCTTGATTCTCGTCATGAAATAACTAATCGTACGTTATTGCGTCGAGTGCAGTCAGGTATGATTTTTCGTGGAAGGACTGAATGCCAGCGAGTCTTTATGAAGAACTCAATGATGTGCTGTCATATTATGTATGATTGGTAACCAAGTTGTTTGTTTTGTGTGATGAGTATTTAAATGTGTGTATTTTTTTTATTGGATATTGTCATTCGTAATGAAGTTTATACTATATACACTGTACAGAGTGATTCTCCGGTTTTTTTTTATATTTTTATTTTTCCAGCCTTGTTGTGCTCTGAGAGTAAAACATAAAATGTCATAACACTAACTTATCTTTGCCATACATGTAAAATAATTACAGGAAATTTTCTATTTTAAAATACCGTCAAGTGTGAGTCGGACCGAGGGTTCCGCACCATTTTCAGTATTGTAGATCGGGAAATACCTGTTTATATAAAAATGACAAACTGAAGCTTGCGGTCGATTGCACTCATTTTATATGAAATTAACTTTGAATATAAGTTTGCAATGTTTGCGCTAAATTTCATAACTGTAGGTCTACGAAAAGAACCCTAAAGGTTTTGACTACGCGCAAAATGACACAAAATATAGCGAAAATTCAATAATGATCGTATCTTTGAGTGCGTTGACATAACATCTTGATTTTTCTATGCACCAAGGGACCACAGAAAAAGTAGACCAAAGTAGTTGAAGTCTATTATTATTTGACACGCTATTCGTGACAAATGGTCTTGACACACGGACAACATAGTGATCCTAAAAGGATGCCTTTTGTTCCTTTTGAGTTACGTAACCCTAAAAATGAGACTTATTTTAAGACTTATATAAATTTGTTATGATATTATTAACGTATAATAGAATATTAGCAATTTTATTAGTACCTAAAGGGCTTCATTCGAAACTAGGGGGGAAATAATAAATAAGATTACATTTTATTTGCATAATCCTCCCCTCAAGTACAAACTGAAGGTTACATACCGTTGCTTTGTTATTCTCAATCATTTTACAGACGGCATGTTAAACATTTGTTCAACAAAGAATTTAGTTAGCATTACTTCTCACCTGTTTTTAATGTTTAAATTCATTCATTCCGATTTCTGTCCATCTATTTTAATATGTATGTATCTAGTACATATTATAATATTTATAGTAACAACTTTTTATGAGAATAAATTTATTCTTTAATTTCTTATTAAATGCATTTTATAAATTTTGTTCAAAATAAGAGGTACTTCTTAGCATTCTATGGACTCGCCGTGCGGGTGCCGGGCTTATCACGTTACAAGCTGAGGAGTGCGTTATAGAAATACATAATATAAGTAAATATAAATAATTGATGATAGTTCGAGGCAGGCAGATAGCAGATATTTTAGCAAAGATTTCACCGTTATCTATTTCTGTAATGCACAATTTTACTCTAAACCTATTTCTTGACAGTTGGTCCTTGGGTTCGAATACATATTTATTACAATATATAAATTAAAATTCAGATTTTTCTGTAATTGTGTATGTTATGTATTTGTTTTCCGTGGAACTGTAAGTTCTACCTTAATTACGCGTAGAAGCCTGTTGCCTTTTGGAGTATAGTCATTTAAGTACTTATATTAAGGATTTCAATATGTATAATTATTTTAAAATTTTTCGCATCAACACTCAGATGTTTGAAGTTCTATAACCCTTTCATTAAATAAAGACTTGACTGCACGGCCTCGTATTTTAATGATCAACAAAGACCCTTTCTCAGTTTAACAGTGAATCATTGGCATTGGCTTGAAATGACGGACCGCACGAAATACCTGTGATAAGTTCTGCACATTATATTGTCTATTTATATTTGTATTAGAGCAGCAAAACTATTTTTTTTCAATCATCAAAATATAAGAAATTCTAAAATGAATAATAAATAGAAAATGTTTCATAATAAGACTATCTAAATTTATTTTGCTGACTGTGATAGTGTAGCGTGACGTTGATTCCTACCACTTAACTTAATTTTGTAATATTGAGCGGAAAGTCGAGGATGGAGTGGTAACACTAGGTTCTCTCTGCCTACCTACCTCCTGCTATAGAAAACGTGAAGCTTCTAAAAATGTGAAACGATTTCTACTTCTCACACATTTCAATTATCATCAAACATAATAAAATGACTCAGATTCCTAAACGTTTTTGTTCTATCGATCACGATTTTTATTAGTATTGAATCTTACTTCATAGTGAGTAACACGTATTATCGTAGAATGACTCAAGTTTTTTGTGCTTAGACAAGTTCTAGAATACGTTCAATGTTAAATTTGCGTTGTACCTATATACTTAACTTAAAGTACTTACTGTTTTTGTATTTCTTATTGTTTTTATGACATTTCTACACAATAGTAAAACAAATTCATAACGCTAGTGTATAATTTTATGAATACTTAGTGTAAATAGATCACAAATCACCAATACCACGGGTCGTGCCTCAAATACAAATCAAAGTGAGACGTGACCGGCATCCGAGTGCATCGGATTTGAATAAATAAATCACGTCTGTTTCATCCCGACTCATTTGTTAGCAAGCGAGAGAAAGGCGTCCGATTCCTCGCCCCCGACGCAATCATAAACCGAATCTACCTTTTACCGCCTCAACGGCTACGTGTACACGGCGGACTGGACGGGAACGAGGCGATTGCAGCTGCAAACTTACCTTCCAATTTTACTTAACCTCAACTCTCAATTCTCCTTTCCGTGTCAATGGGAACGTAAATTTTTATCTTTCGGTGAAAGCGAATCGTTTAAGGTTTTATTTAGTTTCCGGTACACTCTCGTGCTCGTCCATATCTCCGGTGCCATCGATCGGCAGCGATGCTATCTGCGTGAGTTCACACCACGGATCCGCGAGATACACTTCGTGACCGCATAGGTCTATTCCGCATTTATCCATCGTTGATAGATTTACGGTAGTAACCTCTTATTAATTTGTGCCAATTAAAGACTGTTATGAACGTTTTACCGATATTGTTAATTTATTGCTGCGAAATTTATGAGTGGTGCGATGCTAACAAATTTTATAGCCAATACTATCTGGCTGTCTATCATAAGTTTGCAGCTGCTTTATTGAGATAAATATTTCACACCTGAATATTTATTGCGGATATTAAATAAAATGTGTGCCATTACAATGATTAAAGTCTTAATAAAACTTCCTTTATGTAAAGTATTTTTAGTTTATTAGATATTCTTATCGGAGCTTTGTAGTCGTTGTTTCAAACACTACGTAATACCTTATCACAAATATACCGACACGTCGAGTTTTATCTGCAGCAAAGCTCGTGATGTATCGCAATCGTAAGGGTCATCTAGATCAAACAACGAAGAAGTCGTTAAGGCTACCGTTAATCTTTGTATGGGTAATCTAAACTATACGGTTTTTAAAGGTACTGTATTATTAAATGAAATTGTATAACATTTAAGAAATTATTTTAAAGTTCTGAATCTATTATGGCAGATATTCTTCTGTTTTAAATTGAAAGCTGTTTTGCTAATAGTATGGTGAATATATTATTAGTATTTTATTAGTTAAACCGTTCGTACAATATGCATATTTTCAAAACAAATAAATATTTATGCTTTGACCTATGAAATTCTAATACCGTTGAATGTTTGCAACGTGGGTTACTTTCATTTAGACTTAAATAATAATAGTTAGGTACATTCGTTTATTTTTAGTTCGAAGTGTCATTCGTCTGTCAGTCAGATATTATTACTCTACCGCCTACAGCAATTACTAGTTTGGCACGCGACTACAGTACGTGCATACGGGACTTTGAGTATGATGATAATTATTAATGGCCTATGCTTGCTAATCTGTGGCACGCAAGGTAAAATATTCATTGGACTCGTGTATGTCCTACATACGATGATCCGGATTATATTATTCAAGACTTGGTTACAATTATACTTGATTAGGTAATTATTACCTATATTACGGTAATAAGCAAATGACCTAAGGCTTTAGATAAATTTTTAAGGTTCAACCTGTAATGCGACGCTTGCTTTTGATATTGTTCATTTTAAATTTCTTTTCACAATTTTAATTTTTTTCAAAATCAATCGATTTTAACTAAAAGTTATATTTTTTGATATTATATACCTATCTAGTTATTATGAAACAACAGCGACATCATGGCGCGACATCTGCTGCAAGTAGCTTAATATTCATTGTATGATTTGCCCGTGGTGACCATATAATGTTCAAAAGCATAATTTAGTTAAAGCCGAAGAAAGATGTTTCAAACAACATGAAAACATTGTTATGATAAAACTTAAAATAGTAGAACATATCCATAGTATGTATAGTAAATAGTTAAAATATATTGAAAGTTCAGTTTGGTTACCCTAGCTCCACCCCACATTACGACGCGGCGTACGCGCGTACCTATAGGTATCCAAACACCGCATCGGTTTCACTGAAACCGTGCGTGCGATGTGTAAATAAATAAAAGCAGTGTGCATTTGCTATCTTCATGCATCTTAAAATAAATAATGATCATTTAAAAAATAATGTGTAAATATACCTTTACACACGTACCTACCTACACCATTTTATTCTTTAATTTGTATAATGTACATTTATTGTAATTCTTATGAATAATTTGAAATTTTGCATTTATTTTAATTTTTGATAAGTTTCAGTCCTTTGTCTGATATGTATATAATAGTCCTTTGTCTGACTATTATAAATAAATAATAATAAATGGTATTGTCATTTTTATTACAAAAAGCAGGTGCTTCTAGCGCCAATATGATCGATGAAGATGAAAAAAAAAATTTGACGAGTTAACGAATTTATCTTTTAATACTTAACTGAGCACGTTTTATCCTGGATTTTGCATGGAGAGATCTTGTTGTCAATATTCTCCGCTTTCCGCTCAAATTCTAAATATTGCATCTTCAGGGATGGAATTCTAAGCCACATTTTGTAAAATCTGACCAATTTCTTCTAATTGCAACAAGACAAAGAGAACGAGTGCCGTAATTGTGCCATCGTAGTAGGAGCTTAATAGTAAATACTATAATTATAAAAGACCTAACCGCTAATCTAGAAAATATGTGAAGCAGGTAAACGTTCTGCTATTACAGAGTAGAGCTGTAGGTACCTAGGAACATGCTGTAATTGAAATCCTTTATAATTGGCGTAATCTTGTAGTTTCTTGTTACAATGAAAGCTATTTTACTTACAGAAATATAATTGAGGCCAGTCATGGCACAGGGGTATAAGCTTCGAGTTGTGGGTTCGATTCTTAATTGGATTCAAAAAGGGCCTCTACCTCCACTCTAAAGGCCGGCTACGTACCTGTAGCTCCTCTGGTGTTACACTGGCTTGTGGGCGGCGGTAATCACTTACCATAAGGTGAACTCTACGCTCGTTTGCCTTGTCTTTTCCACAAGAAAAAAACAATCTATCTCTTAATTCTTGATAAGTTATTTTTTATTATTTGTTATTAACTTTTAATTATATTAAAACATTCTTGTTTCGATCGGAGCCAGGGGTAGATTTTAAAAGAAAAGAATCCATTTTGTTTTACAACCCCTTGGGCCTTAGCTTCTAATCTCATTAAAATGTATGAGGTTATACCTACTATCTGTGATCACTTTGATGTTCCTTCCTTCTTATCTACGAGAAACCGGCTTAATGGCAGCATTAGTTTTAATTTAATCCCTTTAACAGATAATTTATTACTGTATTAGACTTCTATTATACTATCTATCCAATTAATTGCTTCGCCACGAGAATCCTATTCAAGGGGATTTTTTTTTCTAAGTTTTTAAGAGTTATAATTAAAATCACTAATTGAATTCTGTAATTTATATATTTTTTATAAAATTTTATAACTTAAAATAAATATTATTTTTCACTTTAAGTATTAAAAGTATGAACAACAAAGCCTTTGTTTAATTGAATACAAAAACAGATCTCGTTTCAAGAAGGAAACGAGTGAACGTTCCCCCACAATTACCCTTACACGTAGTCAACGTGAAGATATACAATCTATAGGAAAATTGCCTCTGCAGGCTATCATCATCGGCCGAGTGGCGTGGGGTGAGACACGCGACCCCGACGCCGAATAACCAACAAAAACCAACTTCTGTTACCACTTGACAAAGTATATATTGCATAATCGAATATCCGATACATATACACTGTAGAGCATCGCGCATGCGTTTATTTTGGAGGGAAAAGGCGTCACCATAGAAACTGACTATCCGAACAAACGTTGCAAGTGCAAGCAGCAAGTAGGCACTCTAAAATTATCAGTGTATTGTGTAAATTGAAAACGCTTATCGACAAATAAATTGTCTTGTACACGCATTTACTGACGGTGAACACGGTTCGGTGGGAGAGATGCGATAAATAAAGGCTTTGTGTGCAGTCTATTGGACTGGACCTGATTCTACAAGGTCCATCTGTTGGTTAGCCGTCCATGGGACTTCCATAGTGTATTGTTGTAGCGGTCTAATATTAGGTTTAAACGGCCTCGCGTCACGTAAGTCACTTTGATCTTTTGTTCAATAACTTGGAAATGTTATGTTGCAATCATTTTTAAACGGCTATGAGTAATATATGTATTTTCGTAGTAAAATAAATCTGGTTTGTTGTTTATGTGCTTAAGTGAGATTGTGTTTTGTATGCTGCAAATGTATTTTATTTGTGTTGAGGTTTTTTTATCGTCTTCGTGCGAATTTAGATTTTTTTTTGGTTGATAAAGAAAACCTATTTCATATGTGGTTTACATTAGAATTATTAAAATAAAATGTTATATAAATATAGTAATTGCCTAAGTGTGAAATTAAGCAAATGTGATAATACAGTTGGAAATTATTCTGTAACGTAACTAAAACACTAATTATACTTACTTGAAAGAATATTCCAACACCAGACTATCAACAAATCGGCTTCTCTCAAAGGAACCGACTTAATTGGGGTAACTCGCTCTATTCGTCTATTCATTCGATTAATTAGACCTTTTAATTTGTTTGTTTTATTATTCAAAATGCACATTACTTGAGACATTGAACTCTGTATTTAAAAGCAAAATAATACATTTTCAAGGTTATGTGGCAGGCAGTTAAATTTTAATTAAAAACATTAATTATTGTGCGTCAAAAATCTCGTTATTTTGACCACATTTCAAGGAAACTCGAATTGATGACAATTTTAAGAAGCAGCAATTTAAAATTTATTGAAATGTAAGTTTTTTTGCAATACAATAAGATATAGATATCACTCGTTCCATAGATAATTACAGTTGATTTTTGTGAACTTCAAATATTTTTATGGCAACATAAAAAGTTTACTTAAATCCCGACAGATGGCGATAAAAGTTAAGAATTTCAAAATATGAGCGATAAAACTGTTGATATATTTCCTTTACTTTATTATGTCTGATTGTTACTGTGGTAGTTATTATTGACAGTTATTATAATTAACTTAATGTTAACTTTCATCATTTTTACAGTCGGAAACAAATAAACATCTGGTTTAAATAGGTAGGTACAATAAAAAAAATTATTACCTGCCTTTGTTCATAAAAAAAACAATTCGCAATACTAACAGATGGTGAGCTCGAACAATGACTGTTATAACGGCTCTTAAAATTGGGAACAAAAGGTTTTTAAAAATGCACACGCGTAAGCGCAGACGCCGTGTCGCCGGCGGCGCGCTGTACGTAAACCTACACGCTATCTAGTTATGGCATTTTTACATAGATGGCGCTCATAATGAAAAGTAAAAATTGTGCATTTTATGTTTATTATTTATCGAAATGTTTTATCCTATCATATTTGATACTTAAAATTGCAAGAGTGCATACACCCGAAACGTTGAAATTTGTTGTTTTAATATAATATATAATTATTACGCGGCGAATAAAGTTGACAAATATTCCTTTTATTTTAATTTTATGTACTTGACTGTTTCTTAATTTTTTACCTAGACATTGGTTAAAGTTAATCTACCAAGTTCTATTAATTACATCTGTACCAGTCTTTTATAAATTTTGAGTTCAATCACAAATATTTTTTAATCTCTCTAGACTAATAAATACAAACAACGCCGTACCTATACTTTCGCTTGTTTTTATAATAAAAAATATTAAGTTTATGTATTATAACATCATATTCTAAACAATGTTTTTCTTTTCTATTCTTATTTAAAACGTGTATTGCTGTTTTATCATATAAACGAACAATAACCTTATTAAATTTCACCTAGCAATATTTATAACATATATCAACAGACCGTGACTAAATAAATATTACTTCTTTCCTCTACACAAAAAAGAGATAATGAATTATATGCGTGTTGATCTTTTTGTTGGTTCAAAATTATGCTAATTGTGTATAAAAAGTGATTTTTTTTAGTATAATTATTTCTGTTTAATTTTTTAAATAGATTTTTTAAGATTGAGTATCTTTTCTTGTATGTAATCTTGTTACATAAGCATGTGATTTTATTTTAAATATACCTAATCGACAATACGGTCGATTAATGATACCATTAATGTTGTTGATTATTAAACAACAATTTGAATTTAAAATTTTCTTTCCATCCACAGATTGGCGCGCACCGATGACAGATGAATCGGAGGCGGGGCGGCGTGCGCGCGCCCCCCCGCCGCGGCCGACCGTGCGCCCTGAGCCGCGCCCGCGCACCGTACCACCGCGCCTCATCCGCCCTTCAGAACACCTAGCCATGGTGGAACAAGCCAGAGAACGTCGACCACCTCCCCTCATGCCATCAGTCACTGTGCTCCCAGGTCCTTCCCGTACTCAAGTGCCTAAACCTATCCAAAATCAAAGATCTTCCCTTGGGCAAGGGATAACGATGCAATCACATTCAATGCCCGTTCAATCCATGCAAGTACCACAAGTATTGCAAGGAACTATACAGATGCACCCTTCAATACAAGTGCAAGGGTCGAGACCCCCGCTACCGCCCCCAGTGCCTAGGCCCTACGTCCCACCCCCTACGCGGATGCCGGCGCCGATGGCGATTAACCCTGTTTCGCGGTTACCACAACCAAGGAGAGATATACAGGTAGGTGTTTATGCTTGATTGTATTTATTGAAAATAACTATTTTCAAATTTAACTAAGCCGTTTATATTGAAGATATGATGATTAAATTTAAAGAGCAATTTACCGTTTTTGCTTGGCTTGGCAGGCTACAGATTTCTATCCTGAAAAAGAACCTAGCATAAAGATATTCCGTTCTGCACTTTTCGTTATTGCGTCATTAGTGACGAAACTCAATGCCAAAACTAGAAATGCTTAAATCAATTAAAAAATTTAATGTGGTAATACGACGAGTATGTAAGTTACATTATACAACGGACATATTGTAACAAACTAACGCTAAATAAAAGTAAATAATATTTTTGATTAACTTTTTATTAATGTAACAAACATTCAGTTTTAAAGAAATATTTTTACATGGAACAAAATGATCTAAGAAATTCATCTCAGATTTAGTGAACACCAGGAAAACGTAATGTAGAGAAGGCATCCCGGTAAGGACCCGATGAGGTGAGAAAACACAACGGCAATAAATACTTTAAACGACCTGTTCGCATGCGCCGACGAATTGGAAAGTTTCGCTAATTTATATGCATATAAATGTTGTAAATTAGACTTATCGGCAACAATATTAACAATATTTGAAAGTGACGGCTTAATTAAGGCTATATATAAATGTTTTTCAATTTATTTCGCATTGTTCGTTGCTACATAAGTATTATTGAAATGTTCAAAATGTATTGTTTTTTTTTGATATATCATTTGAACTTCTAACTTTAAACGATATTAAATATCTCTTTTCTGTTTGGGAAATTATTTTTATTGATCAAGAATTATTCATTTAAAATTACATGGTGCAAGTATTTTTTATATTTTTCATATTTTCACACATATATTTAAAACATCAATAATTTTCATCTATCATTTTTGCCTACTCGAGACAAAGGGCTGAGTAGAACTTTAATATACTATATTTAAGTAGACCCGCGTATACTTCCTATAAAATAATTCCCCTAAAACCAAATTTGAAAGCGCATCAAATCTACTCAGATATGTTCTTACTACGCTACATTAATATTTTAAACTACTTATGTCTATTATTATTTACAAATGTATACGTAAACCAATCCAAACATACTTGTTCTGCAGACACGTTGTTTGTGTTGGGCAACGTACGTGGGCGACACTTTCGTTGGCGAACTCAAGTATGGTAATGATTATCAGAACGATGATATTGCATTATTCAATGAATCAAACATCAATACAAAAAGGATAGCGATCTTAGTCAGTTGTTACAATAGAATTATGTAGACATCGCGTGGCGCCACGGAAAATATTTTTTATTAATAGAATATTACAGCTAAAAACCGCAAAATATTGACTATAATAGATACTAAAGAACTCCGTTAATATACAGCATTATATTACAGCGGCATATAAATGATTGATACAAAAGATATTTTGTTATTTACCATATTTGGCGGTTGATGATTATAACAATGGATCGTTAAGTCTATTTATGACTTATAAGTGGAAGCGTTAGTAATAGTAATTTCTTTATATCTTAGATTTCTTTTATTTCTTTGACACAGCTCATAGTTACTTTTAATATTAAATCGTCCTAACTAGACTGGGCGGAGGTGGCTCTTGGCTTAATGTCGGTTACATGTAAAGGCGTTAGTAACTCAATGGCTATTTCATTTAAAGGCTATCATTTATACTGTCTAAAATTTGAATAGATATTACATTTATTTCTTGAAATTTTGAAGAAATATATATTTATTTCGGCATCGAATACCATCAAATAATAATAGCGGTTGCTAAGTTATAGTTCATGCCACCATCTTTTACCTATTAGGTATTATTACCTAATTTATATTAACTTTAACTTTCTTGAAAGCCTTAAATGTAATAAAAATATCCGGTTCATTCAAATAATCGATTGAGGCAAAACGTCGAGTGGTTACAATAGATTATTTAACAATTTAATAGTTCATTATACATTTAGCCATCGCTTAGTACTCACTTGTTGATTATATTCTATTCGAGCGTGTCCCTGCGAGAGGTCCCTAATGATTTGGCCCACTTCTCTTGATTGAGCATTGGATTGGCTCACTAACAGCTCCAGAGGCCGACACTCGATTGTATATTGAAAGAGATCGTTTGTCTTGCTTTTATTGCAACACAGTTGTTTGTCGGATGCTAAATGACGTTTCGATAAAGGTGGTAACGGTAGTTGCACTGTATGAGGTTTCTGTTTTAAATGTTGATCGAAATACTGTAAAACTTTATATTGTAAAATAAATTGTGCTAAATGTGTTCTTTTTTATTCCATTTTTCTTGCAAGAAGATAATAGTAAACATATATTGTAAAAAGAATTAATATTTCTGTAGTTATTTAGAGTTTAGTGTCAACATGACCCTGTGACACAGTTTTGATAAAAAAACCAATACAGGTTATATTTGTGTATACATAGTATACAATTTAAGCCCTATCATCTAGTCTATTAAAAAATACATTTTTCGCAATAACAATCATCCCACACATTTTAAAATCGATTTCATACTTCATTTATAATCAATTACCAACAATTACGCTCTTCGTTTCTAATAGGCATTCCCGATACGCTTGACATGCCTTATTTGAATAAAAAATAGTTTCTGATTATGAACCATCAGCAAACATATTACATCGCCAGCGTTTTAAATTGACGTAATAGTAATTCATTGTAGTATAATGGTCGATATTAATAAGCCTATCCGATCAGACCGCCCGCGGACGCGTGGGTGACAATCGATACATTTATAAAATAAATCGTGACAAAGAATCGATTTGAACTCGTATAATGATCGTTTATATTATACATACGTACGTTCTTTAGGCTTTCTCTTTTATTAGATGTGTCTCTGACATCAAAAACTTGATTTTATATTATCCTTGTTTTTATATAAAATTTTAAAATTCCTCTTGTCTCAGTTGAAAGTGTTTATATTATTTTCATTAACTTAACATCTATATATATAAAAGGACTTGTCTATATATAAAAGAACATGTACCTGACTGACTGAGGTAAGACGCACGCACAGCCGTAACCGATGTACGTAGAAACGTGAAATTTGGACATATGTTTATTTTTATAATCTGGACATCCACTAAGAAGGGATTTTCAAAAATTTTAACCCTAAAGGGATGAAATAGGGGTTGAAAGTTTGTATGGAGAAAAAATTAAATCGGCACCGATTTTAATAAAATTTGAAATTCAGACTCTTAAAAATATTTCATTGAACACGTGTTTCATGGTTTTGTAGAATTAACCTCCTAATCGTTCAAATAAGGAGTTGAAATTTTATATGGAAAAACCTCTAAATCGCCGCCGATATTTATAAAAATTTAAATTCAGACTGTTAAAAATATTTTATTGAACACGTGTTTCGTGTTTTTTTTTAGATTTCGCCCCTAAGCCCGCTGGTATGCAATAATTTTTATACATTAAAAAAATTTTTTTTTATGTAACATAATTATGTTAAATATTAAATCTCACAAGGTCGCGCTATAGTATACATATCTACTTTAGTAATATATCTACTCACGTAAGAAATAGATCCGAGTTCTTAATGTTAGTGTATCATCATACACTCTGGTTTTCTATGGTTTTACCCTTGTATTCTGCAAATAGCAGGTAGGGTAGGTATCGTGAACCTACTCCGTTCCCCACTTTCAACCGAATTTTCGAAATATTGAGTGGTGGAATCAACGACGCACTTTTTTGTTACTAGATCATGTAAATAAAAGTATTAAATCATTATTTTCCCGAGTCGTTATCGAACCCACAACCGTCTCGCTTACAATCACACGCTATTTTATCTTTAACTAGTAGGTAAGTAGGTATACATTAGGTATTATGTAACTTGCCCCATAATAGTGAGCGTTCACCTCTTAATTATAATTTGCGATCAAGGGTTGCACCCACGCGACTGTGTTAGTTGTTAATGACTCAATGTATCTGCCTAGTTGAGAAATGTCGATATTACTGTGTGCTTTGACAATTGCATTTAAATTTAATTATTTCACGTAATTAATTAACTAATTTACGAATATTCATTGAGCTAATATAAATTTATTAAATTAGATTATTGGGGACTGTCAAAGCTGACTGGCAAGCGTAGAACGGAGTATTTTAAGACTAGATACTCTCCAGGTTCTCTTTGCTATGTGCGGGATACGCGTGAAGCTAAGAGAATAGATTGATCAATTTTGGTAGGTGATAGAGTGCTAGTAAAAAGCTTTTAATACTACTTTTCTTCGAACATGCGAATTTAAAACATGCAAAAGACATATACTTATAAAATCATAATATTATTTTAACGTATTTCAACCGTCCAAGAGCCGTAGGTTCGAGTTTAGTTACGTTAAGTTTTTTATACGTTTTGTAATTGTTGTATTTGTACATCATATACGTTTTTATATGTCTATCATATACAGAGTACTCATAAATACGGCACTACTGAGTCCAGTAGTACCATATTTACCAATGTAACACAATACAAAGAAAGCTGCTTTTATATTTAAAATATAAGTAAGTACAAGTTCTGAAAATGGCAAGAAATTTGATCTTTAGAAAGAGGGCCCAAAGATTACTGGCTTCTTGGTGAACGTAAAAAGTCGAGAGTACAATATCGGTTTACAAGAGGTTTTTAACTTCGTTTTTAACGTTTAGTGCCTTTAAGTCAAGTGGGCGGTGAATGTTTAGTTGTTTAGCTTTTTTTATTGCTGATATATAAGAATGGGTCCTATTTGTATTCGTATTTGTTAAGCGTACAGATATCGATTACTATTTTCCATTTAATTGTTCTTTGTTTGCCTCGATAGTAGTACCATTTAGATTTTTTTAGGTAGATGCTATATTTCTACTGGAGTAGCCAGAAAGAAGAAGAAATTACTTCTAAAACCTCTAAAATGACCTCTAAACCTCTTCATACATGCCGTTCGGAGGGTCCTCATGTTTTTTATGTAACCTTCCTCCAGCGTCATCAACACTGTTTTTTCGGAGGTCAATTGAGGTCACTCCGCTTCTATATTGGCTCTTAAAATATTATTATGTAAATTATTAGTTAAAATATACGTTAGGAATGATATTAAGGTCTTAACCTATTAATATCCAGGTTAGGAAAGTAATTTCTCATGAGAGTCGCTCGCCGCCCACATCGAACGCGCTCCAACGCTCTGATTGACACTTGACGGTTGTACGCATTTCCATTGCCTACGGACGATATGCCCTTATAACGTGGTTTAATTTACTTTTTTTATATGCAATTATATTTGTTTAAATTTAAATATTAGATTATCAATATATAAGATAATCCTTTTCATTACTCGTGGGTTGACCGAGATTTGTTGGTAATAAACATAAAAACTGATATTTGAGATTCTCGCTTTAAAATTTCAATCTAGAGTCAAAACAACGAAAGATATCAAGTAGAAGTGAGAATAGTATGGTATATAATATAAGCAGCTGAATCGCATAGAATATCTTCAATAAAAACAAACATCTATCAATTTTATTTTATTCTTTTTTCTCTTTCTTCGTCATTGCAGTAAGCATATATCTAAATCAGCACTGTTTGTCGGTTCAAATTGTATTTACAATATCTCATTTTTATAGTCACATCATTAATCAGACAAATCGATATTTTATATTTAAATCCAATACTTTAGAAAATCATAAAATATAAATTAAAAAAAAATGTCGTTGACGCGTACCGTAGAAACGTGGTGATAAGTTGTCCCGTTGCGAGACGTACGTACCGATTATGCAGATATTGTCGTTCAACCGCAGCCATATACGGATACAATGAAATGGGTCATTTTTTAAATGTACCAACCATTAAATTCATATGTTAATTTTGTGCATACATATGCATATATATAATTCGCTCTCGGTAGCTCTCTTGTGGGACTGACAGGGGGAACCTATTTTGCTGTCATCTTAAACACAATGCGGCTGGACAGTAATTGACGGGTATTAAAAATGATATATGTGTTTTTGTGTACAATATTTTCAATTATTTTCGTTAAATATGATATATGATGTTGATTTCATATTCATTAGCGAAAAAACAATTTGCAGAAATAATAAGACCAAGAAATATGAAAAAGTATAATTTTTTTTACGATTTTTTTAAGTATGTAAAGAAAATTTTGCATGTTTGTAAATTGTATAAAATATGTGGATATATTTACAATCTACACTACTTTCCTCAGGGACCTCTTCGGAATCCCAAATCTTATCAATCAAAGGCTTCAGAATCTCAACAAGACTACTTTGGATTATTCTATCTTTGGAGTGTGCTAGATATTTGTAAGAGCGAGCTTTTCACCGCTGCTCCAAAAGTGGCAACAACTTTTTAACCGATTTCAAAAGGATGAGAACGTCAATTCTACTGTATGTTATTATAGTGATATATTTATTTACTGTACAATGTCAAATCTTCTATTATTGTAGTTGATGCTAGCAAAATTTCAATTGAATTGATAGAAAACCTCCAGATATATCAAGTAAAAGCTAAAAAATAAAAAAAAGTGCCCAGCCTGTCACCGACTTCAAAAATAAAAGATTTTAAAAAGCATAAATGTAGCAACCAATTATTAATTGGTTGCGCTTTAATTTTATCTTTACGTCGAAATATTAAATTAAGTTTTATTCTTTTTACTTTTCGTTTAATTTTCTGCAAATTTTATGCGTAAGTCAGTTTTTGTTTTTATTTAACTAACTCTATTCTCTAAAGCGTACCTCATAATACAAACAATAAGAAAAGGTAATAAAACGGAAATATTATGGTTTATCGCCTCCAACGTAGACCATTAATTATTATTCATATATAAAATATACGACTGGAGAAATTCTAATTGAAAACTACGAATTAGAAATTTACATAGAAACGTGTGAATGGGTAAATCTGCTAGCTAAATAAATCAGTGACGGTGATTGCGTATATCATTAAGTGAAAAGTAGCTACAGAAACCCTATTAGACGTTTCGCGATTAAGATAGGCTTTCTGCGGTCGGGAACAAATTATTTTCAACGCAAATGGACTTAGATGATGGGTTTTAGAGCGACCCAGAATTGTTCCTTGTAGAGATAGCGAATTATGATGATTTATTAACTGGTAAAGAATAAATCTAAATTATGTATTCCAAATATGCGTATAGATTTATGTCTGTAAATATGTTTTGTCGAGAAATTTTGTGTTTTTATAAAACTAATAAGTTTGTCAAATTTAGCTCTATTTTTGTTTACTTTTACTTCAGAAGCGTGGACTTTAAAGACGTAGAATGGAGAATTCCGTGTGTTCCCGTTACTGTAGCGATTCAGAAACTTCCTTTAGTACTTACTTGCACTTCCCAACCTACCTGTCGAGTTCAATTTTCTAAGTCGAGCGATTTTATTCAGTAAGTACGTTGTCTGTCAGCCACTCGATAACAGAAGAGTTGTATATTTAATTATTTATATAAATTTTGATAATGTAGAGGTTAATTGTGGCGCAGCGGCACAAAGTGTGATTGTAAAATCGACTGGTTGTGGGTTCGATCCCCACTCGAGGAGATGAAATATTTACTTAAATTTATATTTCCATTTTTTCGCTCTGGTGTCGAAGCAAAGCGCGGCGTTGAGTTCTGCTACTCAACACGCAAAACCTCCAGAATTCGGCAGAAAGTGGGGAACGGAGTGTCTTAACACTAGATTCCCTCTGCCTGCTGTGTGCGGGATACAGCGTGAAGCTGGAAAAAAAAGATAATGTAATATATAAAAAAAAATTAGCTTTGAAAATATTTTGCAAATAATTTTATACACACAATCGCATATGTTTATTTATACAATAAATATAAGGAAACGTTCGGTTATTCTTAACGTACGGCCCAGCCATGACCACGGACATGATACAACAAACGCCGCTACGCCCACACGTAACGAAGAGCGGCGCTAATCGTAAATCGATATATTGATAGACGCATACAAGGTGCTGCTAAGAAATCTAATGTATTTCCTAGAAAGTGCAAATATGGAGGTCTTTATATTTCTTTCTTTCATCACCTTCACGCGTATAGCAGGGTAGAGGAAATTTAGTGTTAAGACACTCTGTTCCCCACTTTCGTATTCTCGTATTGCGTGTTGAATGACTCAACGCCGCGCCAAAGAAATGAAAATATTAAAAAATACTATTATAACTAATTCCCCTGAGTGGGAATCAAAGTCTCTGAAAAGTCGCGTATACAGTCAGCATTGTGAAAATTCCTTCTTTAATTTTTTAAAAATAGTAAAAAATATATAACATCGGAGTACGAATACTTATCATAAAATATATATTGTTGTAAAATTTTCGCGGAAAGTGGAAAACAGAGTGTCTTAACACTATGCAAGAGAAACGGTCTATCACGCTAAAAGTTAATATGCTATATGCGGATATAACGTGAAGCTTAAAACATTACAAAACTATCAATTTATCAGGCCCGTCCCAATTTTACAAGTATGGCGTTAAATTACTTGTAATCATAATTAAAATTTGTATTTATCATATTTTAGTATCATTAAGATATGAAAAATATCTTAAATATTTCCCGATAGAGGCGTAATTGCAGCACGAGATTGGGGTGACCGTGTCGCTGCTTCCATGAAGTGGCGGATAGGGAAGCTGTGCTCTGATAATCAAATCTCGATCAGTATCTATAAAGCATTTTTTTATATTAACAATTTATTTAATTGGAAAAAAAGATCTTTTTTTCATCTTCTTTTAATTTCTTACAGTTGAGATTTATTTAAAGGGATTCACTGTTTTCCGTTTCTGTGTCAAAAAATTGCTAACGATTAACGTGATAAGTTATGAAATAGGTATAACGTATGTAGCCCAGCCTATAGCCTTCCTTTTTAATTGGACTCCCTGATAGAAATATTTTTTTTAAATTCAAATGAGTAAGTAATTCACAATCGCGTTCAACCACACAAATCCTTCAGCTTTTTAATATTTGTAGAAATAAATTTATATGAATTCCACTCTCACATTAATGACTAAAATGATAATATTTAGTTAATAAAAAATAGTAGAGCACATGTCTTCTCTACAAAGAGCGACAGTCAAGTACCATATACCATTCACGTCAATTTGAGGACGTATTAGCTTTTATAGGAAGATAAACAGCCTTCGTGACTCGAATGAGATTGATCGAAGCGTGTCGTAAGGCTATATAAATCGATATTCGCCTTATCTGAGCCCGTTACGCTGTGTCTGCACGTTGGTTGTTTTACACCAATACTTACGTTTATTAGGTACCATTCTTGATTGTTCATAGTTATTTTATTTCCTGTAATCGATTTCGATTAAAATCGTCTAAAATAAATTGACGAATAAATAATTTTGTAATCCAATATTATCCACTTGTTTTGTACAAAACCTACATATATTTGTTGTTAAAATATTTTACCGTAAATTTTTTACTCCTTACATACCACATAGGGCTAAGTGTTGCTCAGTTTATCAATAGAGGCTTGCACATTTTCTGTATTTTATGTGATAGGCAGATAGACAATAAAGCTTTTCACGGCAATTTTATTAAAAAAAAATCCTTAATATATAACATTTTTATGTGTTATATTTAAATGTATGTTATATTTTATTAAGATTGCTTAATATATGTATAGCTACAAAAACAATATTAAATCTACATAAGACTTCCCTCCTTTTATTTAAAGTCCACGAAACGTGAAATGGCACTCGAGGCTTATTAAATAACACTGATATCAATCATCCGTGGCTTCTTGGTCCCAATCAACATTTCACCGCAGTCTGCAATTTGTCACATGATATATGAAGAATACGAGAATGTTCGTGATGATGTTATGTAACTATTGTATTGAACTTATAAAATCAATTATTGATTATAGCTCAGGAATAATCTAAGTGTGTTCTGTAATTTATCATAGAGACAACTTTTTGTGTCGTGTTGTATGCATTTTTACACCACAATTTTTAGTCACTTTTTTTAATACTTTTTTAGCTTCACTATGTATCCTACATAAGCAAAATAGGTAGAGAGAACCTAGTGTCAAGACACTCTGGTCCACACACAACGCCCAATTATCAAGATTTTGTGTAGTGTGGCGGACCTCACGATTTGTCTGAAATGAAAAAACATAATTCCTCCGTTCGCGTTTGCAAGCACATGCTGTATAGTTGCGTTGTATTGAATATAATTTTGATAATAGCTCACAGATCTCTACCTAAACATCTACTAATTGTATGCAATATGAAAATAGGACATTTGTCTACCTCGTTATTATCTATCGTCGTTTCTGAGTAATTGGTTTCTTGTTAAACATTCACCCGAAGCTTTTGCATAACAAAAGTCAACATTAATTATCCCTGTATTTAACCTTTTTATCGGCGGTTCACATTTTAAATCTAGAACTATACGCTTAATTGCTCTTGTTTTTCGTATCATTCACGAAAGTCCACCGTTTAAAGATATATTACGTAATTGTTTACTTAAGTAATTGTCATATATTTGTCTTTAGATCGATAAAAACTTGTTTTATAATTAACTGCAATTAATACAGTGTTTAAAATGAAAGATTAACCTCAAAGGTTAAACTTGTAAATATAATTTTCAATACAACTTATGTATACGTATATGTAGATATATAAAAAAACATCTTTACGCTGTATCCAGCACACAGAAGGATAGGCAGAGGAAACCTAGTGTTAAGACACTCCGTTCCCCACTTTCTGCCGAATTCTGGAGGCATTGCGTGTTGAGTGGCAGAACTCAACGCCGCGCTTAGCCTCGACACCAGAGCGAAGAAATGGAATTATAAATTTAAGTAAATATTTCAATCTCCTAGAATGGGGATCGAACCCACAACCAGTCGGTTTTACAGTCACACTTCGTGCCGCTGCGCCACCACTGGGTGTAGATATATGTGTGTAATAATTACTTTAAATAAATCTCAATACATATTGGCACACCAACAATTAAGGGCGATTTTGAAATTTAATTTATGATTATATCGTATTGAATGTCAATTTCAATAACGATCAGTCTGTTTTCTTTCTGCAATCTAATTTGTTATCTGAAAAGAGAAGAAAACGACCTAGCAAAGTAGTTGTATAACGGCAGTGGCGTCTGTGTTAGGCTAATTTGCCTCGGATAGTGGTCATGATGGATGGCTTGACGCAGTGTGCGCCTGCACCGTACCGCACGCCCTCTGTCAAAGGTTAAACGCCCACTTTGAGCACGATTCCACCTCTATATTGATTTTACAGTCGATAATGATTGTGATCTTGATGTACTTCGTGTTTTTGATTTTCTCCCATTTCAATGTAAATGTCAACTTTTATTATATGCCGGTGAAGGTAATAAGTTGGGTTTTATTAGCGAATCATGTATGTACAAGATAATACATATGGTGTATAGGTTGAAGGTTAAGCAGTAGTATGAAAAGATGTTTCAGTACAAACATATTGAAATAACTGGGTATTTAGATGGTTGCTAACGTTAACTTCTAAATACAACAATTTTTTCACAAATTATTATTATGAAACTAATAACAAATTTTCAATAAAACAAGATTTCTCATTTTAATTTTAGAAAATGGTAAATTATTACTCGAAAATGCCATACTATCTTTGAAATGAGCCTTATTAAATTAATTATATAAAATAAAGCAAAATATCATCATTTTATACTCTTAAAGTACACAGCCACTGAAAGAAATCCTTTATTAGCCTGTAACTTTAAAATCCACGACGTTTTTTGCCACAACGGTACCTCGTCCCACTTTAATATTGCCATCTATTGTTCCATACAACCCCGGCCGTATCGTGAGCGAATGTTCACAGATAATACTTACACAATAAATTACATAGCCATGTAGACAACGTCCCTGCTACCGATTCCAGTATGTCGCGAATTTATTATGCATCGATATTGCATCGGTAAATTCGAATGGTAAACAGTCGTCTCACGTGTAACGACATTTATGGTGTTCTAATTTGGTTTAGCTACACGTTTTATCGTTTTAGTGTTTCCTGTTTGCTAGTCTTGTTTATGATCTAGTATATACATATGTGATATATACGGAGTGTCTTAGCGCTAGGTTCCCTCTGACTATCCTGCTGTGGGCGGGATACAGCGTGAAGCTAAAAAAAATGTGCATTTTTTCTTCTTGCATGGCATAGCGTGGTAGGCAGACAGAATTTATTGTTAAGGTACTCCAATTACTCAATTTACTATTGATTTTAGAATTCTATAAGTATTTAAGTATTTATATTATATGTTTATATAATTAAATACTTAAATACATCATAATATAAATTATAAGTATTTAAAATATTATATTTATATACAACAATAACTGCATAATATAATTGAAAGTCATTTAAATCAAAAATATACAGACTTTTTAATCGATTTATATTTAACGAAATATCGATTAAAATACAAAAAAGATATTTAAATATAAAAAAATATTACTCGTTCTTCGTTTGTCTACATAAATTTCCCTGCTATCTTGTTTCAGCGTTGTATCTAGGAAGTTTCATGTTATTCCTAATCTGAGCTGTATATTATGAGAGCTAAATATCGCGGGCACCCTCTTAAGCATGCAATACGCGCTATCTCACTTCCTGATGCAAATTATTGCAAATAGATACTTTCGTCAGTTCACTTTGGTTAAAGGTGAACAACATTATAATAATATTCAAATTTGAATGACATCTCATTTTTCACCTATATAAATAAAACTTTTTATGAGATGCATTATTAGTTTTTGTATTTTAAAGAGCTTGAAAAAGAGGTTGCATATTTTTGAAATAATATTTTGGCATTTAAGTATTTTTTAAATATTATTATTAATCATCGATAAAGAGATGCACTCTTTATTTTGAATCATGTACAACAAATATTTTAACCTGGACCAATTTTTACAGTACCTTAACAAACGTAAACTTATTTTACTATAAAGTTGGACCGTATCCAAGAGACTTAAATCTTGCTACTTGAAGTTTAACATACATATGCAAAGCCGTTGGTAGAAGTCAGAAAATCTCATAGATCACTGCAGTTAATCAATTTCAATTCAAATCGATATCAATGATTTTATCGCAATTATAAACTATTTGTGTTATTTGTAAATATTTGCACCGAATGAGCGAAATGTATAATTCTAGCAACGAACTTTTGACCAAAACTGGATTTAATCTTGCAGTCGAGTGTGATTATTCTATCTGGAGTATTCCTTCAAATTGTTCGGGACGATAATGTTTTTCTGTGTGAAAGGAGTTTAAGTAAATTTTATCGTGATACAATATCATATGATTTTAAAAGATGACTTTGTTGATTTGAATAGAACGATGGTGTTAAGACGGCTATTGATTTTCGCTCTGATACCTTCTTTAGTCTTGTCTAATTTATGTGAATTAATGATGATATACCAAATGTGTAAGTGGTTTATGATGAACAAGTGACCTAAATTCAGGGGTGGCGCAGATGCCCAAAGTGTGACTGTAGCGGCGACAAATCGTGTGCTTGATTCTCATTTGAGGAAAGGGAATATTTAATATTTCTATTTTCTTTACTTTGGTGTCGAGGAGAGCGCAGCGCGGCTCAATGCGCCATGACTCCAGATATCGGTGGAGTATGGGGAACGGAGTGTCTTAACACTGAGTTTCCTCGGACTACTCTGTTGTGCGCGGGGTACACCGTGAAACTAAAAACATTTCATAGGCTCTTAGTCGTACTCAATGGACTACTAACAAGTCTACTCTCACCGGTGGCTCTCGTTATATTGACATGATGCGCATGAGATAGTGTTTGTCTGTTTATACTGTATATATGAAGGATGCATATAACGAGGACACTACATGTATATGAACCCGCAATAATCATCATCAGCAAAACACGTCAAAGCATCATTAAGTATCTGTATCTCTCTGATCTCATATTTAAAAACACCACCCACGTCCTATAAAATAAGCAATCACAAAACGTCAATACGATTGTATAACTTTATAAAGATGTGTTTGTTATGCATATCCGTTACAAGCCATTACACAGTAAACAATGTGTTGCCAAAGTGTTGCGTTGGAATCTACTGTAGCGAACTGCATCACGTAGGCGTTATTGTTCATATCATTACTTCCTACCAATACTTGCAAGTCAGCCCTCTCAAAAGTTTTTGCAATTTACTATTTCTATAAGCCAGATGGCTTAGTGGAAGTGTTGAAGAATGCTACGTCACATCAGTTTCACGCCGTATCCAGCACACAGCAGGGTAGGCAGAGAGAACTTAGTGTTAAGACACTCCGTTCCCCACTTTCTACCGAATTCTGGAGGCATTGCGTGTTGAGTGGCAGAACTCAACGCCGCGCTTAACCTCGACACCAGACCGAAGAAATGGAAATATAAATTTAAGTAAATATTTTATCTCCTCGAGTGGGGATCGAACCCACAACCAGTCGGTTTTACAGTCACACTTCGTGCCGCTGCGCCACGACTGGCCTCTAATGTGACTGACTTTTGCAATTTACTGTTACTATATGCCAGATGGCTTAGTGGAGGTGATGAAGAATGCTACGTCACAGGTCGTGAATTTGATTTCTATCTACGACCTTTATAATTCACTAGCTGAGAAAAGGTTTTGTAAATTCAGGCAGGTGTATTATTTAATGTTTACTATCTGGCTCTGGTCAACATATTACAGTCAGATAGTGTTGTGCGAGTAAAAGATAAAAGATAAAAGTATACGTTCGGAAAGCTTTTAAATTGTACGTAATCGTCATCATGATAAACATGGATGAGTAATTAAAAAGTATTTTCATCGCTCAAATAAAATATTCAGTAATATAGTTAATTACAAAATGCAAAATTTTTTTTTCTGTTTTGTGGAGAGTTTTAATTTTTTTTTTATTTTTTCTACATTTTTTAAATTATTGACTGCTGGAGTAACGATGGATTCTTAAAGTATCAGTTTGTTTTTGCTTTTTTTGGCCATTATTATTTATAAGTATGGATATAGATCTCTTTCTTTGTAGAAGCAAGTAAAATATACATATTCATATTATATAGGTAGTACGAATACTACCATACCTCTTTTTTAATATATTAAATTAGAATCTTCAAATAAAATAACATTTTCGATTTATTTCTCTGCAATGATAATGTATGTTATTATTACATTTACTTTGATATCGATATAAATTTTAATAAAGAAATAAGAAAAGACATAATTTTATCCTAACTAAATATTTAATATAACAAAGCTTACCCTCAACAATTACAATTTAAGCTGAGGGCTTATGCGTCCTGTGGGTGGATCAGGAAGTATCTCGACACCCACTGCTTTTCGCTTCGCTATTCATATCCACACTTTATTAGTAAGGCGACTCGTCTGCAAGCATTAGTTGGTTTGCATGTTTAGATTTATATTTCTCATGTTTCAACTTGTGAGTAATTGACGTCTCCGTTTTGAGTTTCCCTTTGATGGAGTGGAATTTTTTTTTATTAAATACCTAATTTTTTAAAATAGTTGTAATAGTTATTGTAGAGATCATATTAGAAATTATTATAATATGAAATATTTTTATATAATATTATTACCATTTAATAGAGTTTAAAGTATTACTTTATATCTACTAACACAATTTCAAAATCAACTTTGATTTATAAATTTTCTAATTATGCATTTCATCAAACGTTCAACTTAAAAGATACTTTGTTTAATCTAGTACCCACATCGACCACGATATATCTGGTATTAAACAAAGCGTAGAAAACTCCAGCAATCACGTAATAGGTCAAACAAATGGCTGTATTCAGGAGCTCGCATTAGGCTAAGTGCAGTCCGCGGTGCTCTCGGTGTGCACCGCCTTAGGACATTTTTCACCGCGCCGCAGTGATTATAGGCGTCCGACGATATGCAATAACGAAACGATAATAAATATCTACTTTTGCATGTGCCACGTGGTCTGTGATGGTCGACGTATTGGGTGAAAGATGCTTAGTTGGGTTTCTTTTAGGTTATCTGATAATCCTGTGTGAGATTAGTGGTTTATAGATACTTAGATGTTGTGGATTTCGAAATGAGATTCATAATGAAAATTAAAAAAATCGTTTTTTTTACCATTTTTTCTGCTGCATACAAACAAAAGATTTTATCACCATTATATACAGTAAAACTAATTAAAAAATTCTATAGATCATTTATTCAAATGTTTATTTAAAATAAGCTTTCTTCGAGTAGTTTTTAATGTAATAGTTAAACTTTTTACATATTAAGAATAAATACTACCATAACATTCTAGTATTGAAACTATAATTATAAATATCTGTATTTATGTACATTCCTCCCTACACCGTACATCGTGAGAAATAATTATTTAGTTGACATTTAGAAGTTGATTTAGATTGTCCCTATTTCCCGCTCAGCGGCTTTGTCCTACGCCGCGCATATCCGAGTGAACACCAGTAGCGGTCTACTTTCTCCGCCTCCGTCTTCAACACGAAATTCGACTAATAGTATGAATTATAGCGGCAGCTATTCTACAGTATTTATTGTAACAAACCATTTTCACGCTGGCTGTGTGGGTCTTGGGTATGGTTTATTATGACAGAAATTACGATCGCTTTATGTATAGGTAGTATGCTATGGTTATATATGTATGTGGATATATATTACTTATAGTTACACTTGTCGGTTTGTATGGGTATTTTATTAATATATGTATGTTTCTTAGAGCCTATCATTTATTTAACCTAAAGTTTTTTCTTTTAATACTGCTTTAATGAAATTAACGTTTGGATCTTTGGGTAATTAGCTTCTAGCTAATACCAATTTAGATCATATTTTATGTTTGCTATCTCTAAACATGGAATGTCATTATTTTTCTATTTTGCAGCGTTAAATTGAAAGTTTTGAAGTTTTTTTTTGGTTTTACAAATTTTTATGCTTTTGTTTGATACATAGTTATAATCTTAATTAGCTAATTATGCATTATTATAAAATAGATATTTAAATCAAACGATCCAAAAATATGTATTCACTTTAAATTACATTAGGATAATCCGTTTTACTGATCCAGTATATGAATTGAGTATGCTCACTAATACTAATTTATTATTTAAAACAATAAAACAAAAAATCTAACCTTAAAACAACACAAAAAAATCATACTTTCGCTAAGTATACATACATACGTATAGAAGAGAACTCAATTGCGTCATTCCGTACCGTATGATTTAACCGCGAGCAAAAGCCCAAACGAAAACTTTTTGCTATAAATTCCTTAAAGCCTCATACAACCTTTCCGGGTGTCTTTTTTTTAATTTAATATTTCCCTGACCAGACGTATGCCATAAAAGACTATGGTGGGCTACCCTTTATGGTGGTTTCAATTGATCAAGTTGCATTTTTTTTTGTGGCCTCATAATAAATAAAAGCGGTCGCAATTTGCATTGCCCATTGTTTCTCACAATCCGTAATTTCATCTCAATGTATTGCCGAATTTCCTCTTCGCATTCCTCTCTGCAGTTTTTTCCATCTTTACAATATTAATATAGCTTAATTGTCTTTTGTTTAAAGTAATTAGCTTTTTACATTTGCGCCTTATGACCTACATCGTATATTAAGAGTAAGTATTTAAGTAATTGTTAATTCGGATCGTATTTTGTAGCGATTTAAGATTTAAGTATAATTATATGTTCAATCAAAATACCTAGCCAATAAATTTGAAGAGGAAAAACCGTAGTGTCAATGTTTTATCTTATAGCCACTATAGTTTAAATATTACAAGTTATTGCCAACAATACAATGTTAAATGTGATAATTTATTTTACAGTACTATAGGTATGTTTCTGGTTTTAAAAGATTTCAACAATACAAAGTTATTCAGTCTTCGTCAGTTTTAATACTTTGGCAGCTCTGGCAAACATGATCTTTAAAAAAACTTATTATATAAAAACTTATTATATAAAATTATTGTTTAGTAGTAGATAAAATATGTAAGGTTAGCGTTTTTTTTTCACTGTTTTGACGGTAACCATTTAGCGCAAAAATAATTTAAAAAAAATTACATATATCATCTAAAATATTCGTTCTCCCATACATTATATACGCAAAAAAAAACTTAAAAAAATGTAAAATATTTTTGCAATTTAAAACGTAATGGCATGTAGGTAATTTTATTTCTTAATTTATTACCTGTTTCTTTCAATCCAACGGAATGTAAAATTGATTAGTTGTTGAATTGAATTATTGAAACAATACTTAACTGATTGCGCTGTCGGAACATGTCTGTATAAGGGAGAATATAATATTTAAATCAATAAGTTCCTTTACAAATGAAACACGGTAAATAACATCGAAAGTACATAAGTAATGCCATTGTCTCTTCGTGATTTTTTATATCTGCCGTGACAAGCAATCTCCAGTGCTTGTCACATGTGTTTTATTGTTTAACGAAGCTGCTTAAATTGTGAATCATTTGGGTATTGACTAGCGAGAGACGCTTGGCTGTATGCAATTTTGTATATTTCTTTATCTTTAAGCATCTAATTATGCAAATTTGTTTTTTTTATATATCTATATATAAACGTGTCACCGTTTTAATATTTTTGTTGTTACTTTTTAATGTTTATTTTTCTTAGTTTCATGCTTTATCTTAGAGTTAACGGAGGACGGTGCAACAAAAATAACTTAAATACTTTTTTTTCTCGCCATTTGGTGAGAATCTTATTTAATAATTTAACGAAAACCATTTGGAACTCAATTAAAATCTTTACGTTACTCTGTTTGACAACTTCATAAAACAGAGTGCACGTAAAAGCTTTACGTGCTTTCATAACAGGTATTCTGCTCTAATGTCTGACCTATATCTACCCTGCTCAGCCTTGACCGGACCCGACCTTTAGTCGTAAATAAACGACATTAAGCTACTAAGGCTTGGCCTAGTAACTAGATAGCATTCACGCAACGCTAACATAGTATATTAGAAGAAATTGTTGATTTTTACTAAAATACTTATATCATATATACACATAAATCAGCTTCACGCTGTATCCCGCGCACAGCAGGGTAGGCAGAGGGAACCTAACGTTAAGACACTCCGTTCCCCACTTTCTGCCGAATTCTGGAGGCATTACGTGTTGAATGGCTGAACTCAACGCCGCGCTTGTCCTCGACACCAGAGCGACATGGAAATATAAATTTTAAGTAAATATTTCATGTGCTCGAGTGAGCATCAAACCCACAACCAGTCGGTTTTACAGTCACACTTTGTGCCGCTGCGCCACAACTGGCCTCATGTATATACATATTTATTTTCAATTTCATTTGTGAAGTATGAAACAGTTATTGATTATATTTTATTAGACCTTGGACATTTTTTAATATGAAATCTACAATAATTAATAAATTATGATTATTACGGTACTTTATTGTCTATCATAATTTAATGCCAATTGCTAGTCCATTAATAATATCATCACTCAGTAAACAAGTAATCAATAAAGACGTACACGCTTTATCGGAGCATAATGTGAGCTATATACATAACAATGAGACTAACAAAGGACTGTGAATAACGCTAACGGGAACCTTGGCCGAGACCTTTCTTATCCTTCGCCTCGTCTACAGCCGGCCCTGACCCCTTGGATACGCCACGTGTAGGCTGTATAAGCGATTTCCTTCAAACACGCGATATATTTTCATTTAGATTATTAGTTTTGTAGGTCGATCCATGCGTTAGTTATAGATATCTTTTACTCTTGGTATTTTAGTGGTGCCGATTGCAATTGCCTCGCTGTGGGTGCAAATTATATAACATACCTACACTCTATTCATTTTGGCATGAGACAAAATGTAAACAAAGAAATACTGTTTCAAAAAGTTTTGTGTAACTCTTTAATTTATATTTTATTTGGTGCAGGTTTACTCGTCGCGCAAAACTATGAATAGTTCAATATAACAAAAACTAAATAATCAGAAAACTACTTTACACTTAACAAAACAAGAAACTTAATCAAAATAACAAAAATAACAACGGAATCACACAAAATTGTCTTATCAACACCAGTTAACCGATAGTAAAAATGGCGGATATAATCTGTCCAAAGACAAAAATCACAATTTATTGTAAAATTTTTACATTACCTGTTCTTTATAATTTATTATAGTGGTTGATTTTTAAATAATACATATTAATTTTTATAGTATTAATATGCGATAAGATGCATTTGAAACTTGATAGTTTGAGAACAAGTTGGCATTTGAGTGTTTTTACATTTCAAGTATTTAAAAATTTAAAAAAAAAATAAAAATATTTTATGGTAAATACCATGATTCCGTTAAATGGGGTGAATAGAAACATTTTCAGATTTTAAATTTGATTTTTACAATGTTCCAATGGCTTTAATAGGAATGTATTTATTTCTTGTCGCTTAAAATTTTATAAAATTGCACATTGTACATGCATATACTCAATATATACACAAAGATATCAATGCCACGACAACAGACCGATGTGATTATTAATTAAATATTTTTTATATTACTTAGGTATTATTATTTATTATCAATTTTTGACAGTATTTCGTTGAGAATATGTACATAAAACATTTCTCAAGAAGAAAAATAAGCGCGAGTTCGAGTTGTACGTTGTAATTTTTGTCTATACGTTTTCTGAAATATTTTAAGCAAATTCGTATCAGAAGCTTATCAATGAACGTAAAATTACAGGCTCAAAAAATATTTAGCTAGGTAAATATAGTGAAAGTGACAAAGCTCCGTTCTCCACCGATCTCAAAAAAATTCTGCGTCCAATACGAACCTACTTGAACCTATTATGATAATAAACTTTTTCCGTCCCCATAATCTAATGATTTTTTTCATTTGTTTCAGGTATAATTCAAAACATTCTAGTAGTCAATACGCGAATTTACTCGAGGGTATTAGTCCGTAAGCTATAATCAGGTATCACGAATTTACAGTCACCTAACTGCGATGGAAGTTCAAACTGGCGTCTGGCCCCAGGCGTTGCCCGCTATACGCGTCTGCCGATAACAATCTGTACCTGCGAGCCACGATTATACAACCAGCCTTGACTATAGACTATCGATATCGTAACACTTTACGTCACTATTCTTAAACAACCATGAAAGTGGCCCAACCATTTGTATTGAATTCAATTGTGAGTCTATATTACGTTTTTAAGTCTCACTTATTTTTTTTAATTGAAATGATTATGATTATGGAGTCGCTCTTTTTGCGTTTGATTCTTATTAGTGTACAAATATGATGATTTCTAGTTTTAATTTTGTATTTCTTTTCTAAAAATCCTAGTGATAATCTGGTGTTCAGTTCATGTTTCGCACGTATTTTTTTATATATTATAAAAGAGTCGTATTATCTCATTCTATTATAAGCGATCAGTGAAAGCAGTTCACCAAACTTATAGATCTGCACTAGATGCGTAAACCTTAAAAATCCTTAAAAAAAATTAAACAGCAATATATTAAATCGACCCTTATTCACATACTAAATGCGAAACATTTAGCTTCGGCATTATTCTCGATGTAATATTATAATATTAATACGTACAATTGTTATTTATCTTATCTCTGACCTAACCTAACCTGTTCATATTAAGCCGGCATGACATATTGGGTTAGATTATTCAATCCCGAGGTGTTACCGATTGCAATCTGATATTTACTATGATAACCTAGAGCTAGACTGATGGCTGAACGTGCACACAATGGAACTGAAGTTTTCTCTCACGAGTTATTCTATAACGTTATAGGGTAAGAATATTTATGAAATCACGCTAGGAAAGTCGAAAGGACGCTGATCCGGCCGTATGTAAACGCTATGGTTGTGTGTTCAATCCTTTTGTAGGTTTTGAAAAATTTGTTTTGTATCCACAAAGCAGGGTAGGCAGTAGTAGGAAACATGGGAATCTAATGTTAAAACACTTAAGTTCTTTACTTTGCACCGAATTCTTGCTAGGTGGCGGAACACAACGCCGCAATATACACATGATCTGATATCTATGTTAATAGATCCCCATGAATCTATTCAGACATAGATTCAAGTTACCATTTCAATGAATAATTATGCATATCCACCCACGTACTTCCCACGGGCGCCGCGCTCTGCCCGGGTCGTATCCGAAACAATGCTTTCACCGTGTTAACATTTCTGCTAATTAACAAACGTTAGGAAATACGCATTATGTAATATGTAATACATCTTAAATCTTTCTTAGGTCTCGTTAGACTTGTATCGCTTTTAGCATTTCAAATAAGAACACTGAATAGATTAATAGTTATTGCATATATATTTTTTGGGGCAACTTCGTTTTGTAAGTCTGTCCTTGTCATATGTTTTTGTAGATTTCTAATTAGGATTCAAATTGGATGTAATATATCGTATTCTTTGTTTTATGATCTGAAAAGTTACTATTTACCTTACTATTTTTTAAGTTTTAGTTACTTCATTGTAAACTGAGAATATATTGTGTTTTCATTTCCTCGCTCTGGTAACTATGCGAAATGCCGCGTTGAGTCCCACCACTCAACACGCAATGCCTCCTGAATTAGGAAAAATATGTTCCCAGGTTCCCTCTGCTTACACTGTTATATGCAGGATACAGTGTGGACTTAAATAATAATAATAAATTGAAAGCGTTTTCATTTCCACATCATTATATTATTACATTTTTTATTAGACGGTGTTCGATCACGATATCATGCGAAATATTAGTACGGGTCAATTGTTTGATTTATAAAATTTTTTTGTTACCTTTTATAATAGATCGTGTCTCTATTATTATAAAAGCATAACAATAAATATTGCGAGAACACACAAAAAAACATAAAAACGTCTATAAGAGTTACATTTTCTTAAGTTATTTTAAATGTGTGTTTTTGCTGACACGCAAGTGGACAATCAAAATTTAAGTCACGAACTCAATTGATTCGTACAGTCGGTACGCCGTTTTAGTTATAGGTTTAAAGCGTAAAACTTTTTTTTTAGTTTCACGCTGTATCCTGCATGTCTAGTGGTAGTAGGGAAACTAGTGTTAAGGCACTCTTGGATTCTGGAGGCATTGCTTGTTCAGTGGCGGAATTCAATGCCCCGCTTTTGCTTTGACAACAGATTGAAAAAAAATGAAAATATGAAATATTCCACTTTCTCGAGTGCGAATCGAATCCGCAACCGTCACAAGTTTGTACCCCTGCGCCACGACTGGCCTTAACGGCTGGCCTGAATGTTAAACTTGGCATATACAAAGGATATCGCGCCAACGAAGACTACTTAGCCATTTAAATGTTGCGTATATACTTTCTGTATGTTATTCATCTTGCGTTACAAAGCTTGCATAGTAATATTCACTAATAATATAACTTTTCACCGTTTGACATCATCGTTGCGGTGAGAGTAACGACGTGAACCTCCAGGCTGGTTAGTTAAAAAATGTTTGTTACTCATATCGTATCATAAAATTATCGAAATAGCTACTAGGTCATGTGAACTACGGGCCTTAGATATTTTTATTACACTTCCCTTCCAATTTAACACAGAAGTTATTGTTTTTCTAATATCCATAAATTTACGTGCTAAGGCTTAAACGAATATATTATAGTGTAATTAAAATTTTATTACTAAACACTAAGTATCAATATACTAAAGCAAAACTAAAAAAGGGACAAAAAATTCTATATAAAAATGTAGGTTATTATACGGTTTGTACGCAATGAACAGATTAAGCCTAGGTATGTCTACATTGTTATAGAGAATTTCAATATATTAACAATCCCAAGATTGTAAGTAACGATAAAACATCTGATTTTAAGTAATAAAAGAGAACATTCAAGTTGTATCGTTTAGTTTATCTGTCTACGAAGGCCAAGCGGGAAAAGTCGTCGTTATTATTTTATAACCTATCAACATTTACCGGTAAGTGACTACCACTACTAGCTACCAAGACTGTTATGAGAAATTGTGTTGCGAACGATCCGCCATTACCTTTATGTCATTTAATACTGAGAAAACGTCCGAAGAAAGTAATAGAATATCAATAATATATTTTATAATGGCTATAGTTAATTAGCGTTTAATAGCTTTACGACTTATGTACGTACTTATGAGCAGCCCGGGGTTTCGCTCACTACTAGATTAGAGTTTAATGTACGCATCTTATCAAGGCGTATCTTGTGTTTTATTACACACTTATCGTAGAAAGTTTCGTGTTTACATTGTAATTTCAAATGTCAAAAGAAGTGTTAATAATATTTATATTGATCGATTTTCAATTTCGTCACTCGTCGTTCGTTAAAGTTCACTTGCTTGGGAATTAAAAAAATAATTTATAAGTTACTTTTTTACAAGTCCAGTCGTGGCGCAGCGGCACGAAATGTGACTGTAAAACCGACTGGTTGTGGGTTCGATCCCCACTCGAGGTTATGAAATATTTACGTAAATTTATATTTCCATTTCTTCGCTCTGGTGTCAAGGCTAAACGCGGCGTTGAGTTCTGCCACTCAACACGCAATGCCTCCAGAATTCGGCAGAAAGTGGGGAACGGAGTGTCTTAACACTGGGTTCCCTCTGCCTACCCTGCTGTGCGCGGGATACAGCGTGAAGCTGATTTTATTTTTTTTACTTTTTTACAATTTTTATATATATCTATAACAACTTGTGTTACTTTCATATATTTTGTCATACTTATGACGCTTATCTTATCTACTTTTTCCATTAAGCCGCTGCATTAGTTCAGTTGCATTAATTAATGCGCAGAAGCTGCGCCCACGCATCGCGTAGAAAGTTTCGTAGGGCCTGTAACTGTTTACAGCTTGGTTTTGCAAATTGATTACGATTCTGTTTGTAAACATAAAGACTACTTGCCCTTTCTATTTATTGCTTATTTTGTTATTTTATGTATAGAAAGTTTAATGCGGTAATGTGCAGATATGCGCCATATTTGTTACTGTTTTGTTTTAATTAGTAGATAAAGCCAATCAATTATATCATTTAAGTCTTCTTTGAAAGAATATATCATTAAAAAACTAAACACTATCATTAATATAACTATATATCGATCATATTAAATTTATGCGTATGTATAAGTATGTGTGTGTGTGTATATACTTAAAGTATATAGACGCAAATAAATAAATATTAATTGTTTTTATTAAAATTTTTGAATCACATTTGTTCTATTTTCATATTGCATATTTATCTTCTCGCTATATACTTTCACCCACTTCCACGGGTTGGCTGGAGGAAATCTCTTAAAGAGATAAGCCCACCGAGGCTAACTTTTTTTTCTGTTAAATGTTTTTTTTTTATGTTGAATGTAATAAAGAATATTATATAAAGATTAGGACTAAGTAACATGAAAACTTCCATCACTAACCGCAAATCAAGCTTAAACTTAATTTCTATAAAGTAGTCACAAAACTCTACTCATAGAAAGCGTCAAGTTAGCACGTAATCTTTTTATTGCAAGAACATACGTAATTATATATATCTACATAGTGCCTATTTTATTTTGTTTCCTAAATAATGCAAAAAAATTAAGGAATTGTTCATACTGTACTGCTTATCAACAAAATAACGGGAAACGGTATACGGTAATGACTTCTTTATATATTGAATTAGAATATCTGCTTACGATAGCGTTTTACAAAAAATATGTAAATTACTTTAGTTTTAATGCTTCATGCATCTCTATTATACCTCTCTATCCAATCAATAAATATATGAACACTCAGACAAAATGTCATTACGTCACGATAGTCAGTTAGAGTAGGTACAACCAGTGTCATCAAGTTCTGTTTGTAAATATGATACCATCGGTCACGCAAATCAGTTATTAAAATAGTTTTTTACATGTAGAAAGTAATAAACGACTTTGGCTTTACACACGAAGGTGTTATGAAAATTACTCGACGCATTACACTGAATGTATTTATTATGCGATAAAACTTTAAAAGCGTACATACAACATCAAAGGTATAAGATATAAGATAATCTCTACAGTACTTAGTTGCAATCCAATGTAGTACAGCCGTTATCTTGCAACGATAATTCGTACAGCCTCGGACGAATTTGAAAGTGGAAAGTTCTATCTAATCAGGATGCGGAGGCTTACTCATCGTCCAAATTATGAATCATTGTAGTCTGTACACAGTATATATATATATAGCTAGCTATTGGCCGACATCTCATTGTGCACTGTGACGCAACCCAAAAGGTGACCGCTCTTAATTCGTTGCATAAAAGTATTACTAATACAGACAACCGTAGACCACTTTCTACTCTAAACTTGATTAAGCCATTATCGCTATAAAATAGCTTATTGTACTCAAGCGATTATAAGAACGGTACGTACGTTTTAGTCCTAGTGAATCACCATTATCAGCTCGATATCGATCCGATTTTATCGATAAAAGTGAAAACGGTATCGGTGTTGCATTGTGAGTCTATAACGGTTTATTATCGTCGCCCTTATACGGTCAACGCTTTGATTGGTATCTGACGAAAAGTTTACGCGCTACCGTTGTTCGTTTAAACGGTTGCATATATTTGAATTCTTTAGAAATTGACTCGTATCTATTTATCGGGAAGCTCTTAACTGTATAATATCATCAAAGATTGTGCCATTCTGTTATTGTCGTCGTTTACATTTATATTATGCCTATCTTTTATGGTTATTACTAATTCTTGTGCTACGAATGAACGAATAAAAGGTGAAATTGAGTAGAAATAATATTAGCCAGCACATTTGCTTAAACCTACCGTCTAACAATAGTCATTAAGAGGTTATCTATTCTGAATTAAACTAAATTGTGTTGCGAATAACTTTCCATGAGGCTCGGAGCGAATTTCACTACCACAAACTCAATTTATTATTATGATTTTGACAGATTGAGTTAATAAAGCGGCGACCTAAATGGATCATATGTTGTGTTTGTAAAACAGTTTGGTAAACACAGTTAGTAAGCCAACTAGAACCCGTTGTGGTATTAATGTATGAAGTGCGCAACGTGCGCATTAACATATTAACAATCGAGAAATTAGTATATAATAGCATAGTTCAAAAAATCGAAATGTAAAGTGTTCGAAAGGTCGGGTTTCCAAAATGTAAAACCTTTAATATACGCGATTAATCCGGTTAAAATAGTTTCATTTAAAATGTGTAATAATCGTGAAAATCAAAGAACTTATTAGTATAGATATGTTTAACTGAAAGCAAAGATGTCTCCAAATATTTATTCATATAAGCGTTAAAATATACTAATTATTATTATTATTTATTATTATATCTCTCTATTGAGAATGGATAATATTTATCGCTGAATTGTTTTATCTTGTTGCCAGAACGAGGAAAAGAAAATAATTAGGGGGAACGGATAGGAATCGAACCCACAACTATCACCATTAAATTCAGACACTATGGCGTTGCGCCGCGACGACCACTTTCTGTCGTTCCCACTATAATTGTGGAAATAATTGAAAATTTAAAAAAAATACAAGATTATATTAATACCAAAACGTATATACGAGTACATAATATTGTTTATCGATGAACTCGATAGGACATACGCTTCACTAAACTTCATGATTTTACAGCTCCTTTTACTGTCGCTTCGACGTAATGTCTCTGTCGGAGATTGTTTTAGAATCATTTGCAACAAACTAGCTTGTTATCGCAACCGCTGATACCACTGATTGTGGGATTTATGAGAATTAATGCTTTGAAATATGATACTGCTACGGCAGTTTTCTTGTACCCGGCCTCGTTTCTGGGTTAGTATTGTCTTCTGTTGCGAAAAATTGTATTAATAAATAGTTATTTATTTAAAAAATAAATTAAATCAAAAATTAAAACAGCTTCACGCTGTATCCCGCATACAGCAGGGTAGGCGGAGGGAACCTAGTGTTAAGACACTCCGTTCTCCACTTTCTGCCTAATTCTGGAGGCATTGCGTGTTGAGTGGCAAAACTCAACGCCGCGCTTAACCTCGACACCAGAGCGAAGAAATGGAAATATAAATTTAAGTAAATATTTCATCTCCTCGAGTGGGGATCGAACCCACAACCAGTCGGTTTTACAGTCACACCTTGTGCCGCTGCGCCACGACTGGCCTCAATAGTTATTTATATAAAATATAAATTATTTATACAAACTATTAGCTAATTATAACATTTCTCCAAACGGAAGTAAAATCGACAATTACTACATATACTTCATGATAATGTTAATTTATCTATTTCTGTATAGCAGAAAGAAACACACGAATAAAATACTATTGATGTTGAAGATAAAGAATCAATTATTTTAAATGGTAATCCTCAATGATTTGGACTTCCTTTCATGACTTGCAAGTCACGAGCCGCTTAAGAAAATTAAATTATTTAACAAAGTCACGTGCTGCCTGTATTTTTGAAGTGGGTTTTTTTTATACACTGAATCCGTATTTATTATAGTTATAACTCAATTGCTTAATATGTATTTTTTTATGTAAGTAGTTTATATAATATAAAAAAAAATTGTGAAAATCTAATAAAAATGCATGTAAAACTTGAAGTCCTTAAACATATATGTCTTCATTTTATTTAAGAGTAATATCTATTTGAAAACATTTAATTTATTGGTTTTTCACTTTTGACAGTATAGACGGAAGTGCTAATGTTATTGGGAACACAAGTCACATTTTTTAAAGATTAGCATGACAGTAATATTTTAGGTAGGTATATGAAAAACATGCATATAATAAATGTTCTGAGGTAAGTAGGAGCCTAATTAATCTCCATATACTGTATACAAAAAATTAAAATCTTACCTTTTTTATATAAAATTTTGTCAATGTTTTGTTGTGTTAAGACACTTTTAATTTCACCCTGTTCCGGAGATATTGCGTGTTGAATGGCGGAACTCAACGCCGCACTTTGGCTCGTTACCAGCGCGAAGAAATCAAAGGTTACATTTCTTCAGGTGAAAATCGAACACACAACCTGTTGCGTTTACAGTCGCACTTTTGCCCTTGCGCCACAGCTGGATTCGATTACGAATTATTGTAATTTAAAAAATATATATTTAAACAGATATATATGGAGTATGATAATTACTGTATTTATATAATAGTAGTATGCTATTTTTAAAACAAAATAATATTCGCTTAGTATAGTATAATATAATATAATAAAGGTAATATCGTATAATTTTATTGTTACTATAAAGAAAGTTGCTATAAATAAACGCAGTTCTAGCGCTTCTGTCCATATTTATTTACTTTAACTAGCTGAGCGGACAAGTGAGAGATTTGTCAAAACCCACGCCCAACGTTCAATCACTATGCATAAGCCACGGCCTGTTTATTATTAGTTATTGCGGCGCAATCATTTATATTTTAAATATTTCTTATAGATAATTTTAATTTTCTTTGAAAATTGTATGTATTTTGACATGATGCTTTTTGCTATCTGTAATAATACTTAATTTTCTGTGGTAAACAATTTTTGCTATCCCACCTTTAAATATCTATGTATTTATTTATAACATTTTTCCGTTACTGAGTGACTGACTGACGACTCACCACAAAAACTACACAGCGTAAAAAGATAAGATTTGGCTTGTAATATCCTCGAGGAGTGTAGCGGGCAAGAACGGTTTTTTTACCACACTAACTATTGCTCCTTGTAAAGTCTAAAATAAAAGTCATAAATTGGTATCACACTTAAATTTTACAGTTCCGCTGTATGTTTATTTTATTAAATTGAAAATATTATAAATTCACGATATAAATATCAATTATTTAGTGTGTACCTTTATACCACAATTTTACATTTAATCTTTAGGAAAATATTTATAGGTCTACATTTTCAAAATGTTAAACAGCTCGTTAGCTGCTGTTCACTTGAGACGTGCCAGTCACCTATCTGTGTTCTGTTCATTTTAAACTAAGATGTATAGCATTGATAATATTCACTTAGCATAGAAGAAATTCAGATTTGAAATTGTATCTTGAATAAACGATTTTCTTGTAAACATAAACAATATAAGCGATAAAAAGATAATTATATGCATTTCGTGGCTGTAAATATTCGCGCCCATTATCTTGAAAAATGCATACTACACATAATTCCCCTTATAAGGTGTGTTGTATACCTAACTATATGGTAAAAATGTTATATGTGTGTGTGTGTGTTATATACAGCTCAAAAGTTTTATTATGTCTTGTTGCAAATAAGTTGACGAAAAAAAGTTGACGTTTATTGTAGAATTAATTGGGATCTAGATAGCTAGACCGCCCGTTTTGATTAGATCAAATGTGTCTTCCAGTCCAATATCAAAATATAAAAAAATTTACGCTTTTCCTGTCTAATTATGTGGACTAACTATGCACTATGCATGTCTATTATGCATGTCTATTATGTCTAACTATGCACTAGTATGCTTAGGTGAAAATTAAAAATAAAATGTTAATTTTTCTTAACTAATCTCCTTGTCTACTAAGCATAGGCGCGTGAAGATTCCCTTCAGTATATATTCCCTATATTGACCTTTTTATTACTAGTATAATAATGAATATTTCTTATTATAATAATCTCCTCGTGTGTTCATAATAGAGGGGACAGCCAATACGTTAATGTCAACTTTGTCATAAGACATTACGGGTTTACGAGCCGTGACATGCGCACGGTCCTGTCGCAAATTCAAATGATTATAGAGTGCTCCACTGCAAAGAAACTACAAAAAGCTATTTCCTGGGCATCCATCATTTTATCTTGCTTTAAATCTTTACAAATATTATTAATGTGTATATTTTAATACTCGTCTAGTTTACGATTAATATTTTGATCTACATCGTTTTTTTTTATGATGACAAATTGTCTTTAAAAGATGCAAGATAAATTGGAAGTAGGAAAACTATTGATTTATTTTATGTATTGAATTTTTCGATATTCGCCTATGTAAATTAAAAACATATTTCTGCACTGAGAGACTGCTAGTGAGGTACATTACAATTTTAAAATGCTCATCCACGCTCAACAGTGTGTGATGCTCTCGTCACTAATATTTATGCTTGAAGGCAGTCTTGGCGCAGGGGCACAAGGTAGTGACTCGGAAGAATGAATTATTATTTATTAACATTTTCAGTTCTTTGCTCTGGCACCAAGGCAAAAGCGAAAAAATGGAGTGCGAACGGAGTGTCTTAACACTAGGTTCCCTCTGCCTAACCTACTATGTGCAGGATACAGCGTGAAACTGTATATGTACTAACATTTTCGTTTCGATCAAAGATACATCGCGCCGTACTGCTTTTTACTCTATGATAATTTCATTACCTTCGTTTCCCCCACACGTTTTGTAATACGCTGTATAATCGCTTTCATATTGGATCATTGTCATACGAGTCATTATTCTCCTAATGCACTTTCTCTCCTTTTGTTCGGTTTTTTTTGAAACGTCATAACGTCAGCTATCTATCAAGCAAAGCACTTTCTTATCTTGGCATCGATACGGTATTGTTCTCAGATGTGTTATCGGAGTTCATTGACTTCTTATCGTTCGAAAAAAATACTTGATTACTATTGAAATAATAGAATTATAAACATTCAATAGATGTTATATAAAATTTAATTAATGGGCCGTATAATACTGGAAGTGAACGCTTCCATTTATATATTTTTAAAATATAAACTGCGGCGTTGATTTCGTTTCTCCACACGCAGTGTTTCAAAATGGCAAATAGTCATTAACGGAGTGTCTTGACACCAGGGATTTTTCAACCTACTTCCATATATGCGGGACAAAGCTATAAAAAATAATTTCTATAGTCTGCAGACTTTTGTAACAGCAAGCCTCTACCTTCTGTAGAGTAATGCGTAAACGATTATTGCGGCTGTCAGATTTAGCACTTTATTGTGCTTAGAATTGAGAAAGGCTACAATAACCTTTATTCTGCAATTTATAGTGAAAGGTAATTCTATAATATTATTTCTTGTGGACTTATTACGAACTTTTCTAAAATTGGTACTCTCATAACCAAATCTTAATCGCTCTATTATAAAATTTCTTCAGATAGCAGGGTAAGCAGAGGGAACCTGAGAACTTAGTATTAAGACACTTCGTTCTCCATTCAGACACTTCCGGTCCCTACTTCTCACCGTTCCGCCTTTGGCAACGACGGTCTCGTATTTAATATCCGTGATTCTTAAAAAAAATCTAAATGTAATATTATGTTATATTGTCTAGGTATTCTCTACGTTTACACAAGGAAAATAAATATTATATTAAAAAGAAAACGTTAATAAAAATAAATTGTTTATTTATTGAAAACATAAAATTTAAAAACATATTATCCTCTTCACATTATTAATAAAAATAGCTACTTTACCATAAATAGCAACAGCTGTAAATTCAATGTAAATTTGTATGAGGTACTTAAACATTTAATTTTATTTCTTCAAATTATACCATTGCGGGATGCCATTGTAAATATAAGTATAAATATCTATAATTATTTTTAATGCGCTCGATCGTTTTACTGCGTTTCGATAAAAAGAAAAACCATTGTACTAGCTTTTTACGTTCGTAAATAAGTGTGATGATTCCATTTCGCTCGAATGGAACAACTTCCTCGCATTCACGCTTCGCCTTGAAAGCATCGGCAACAAGGTGTTGACATCTCAACTGATATGCTCTTTATGGAGCCACACAGCCACTCGGTCCTCGTACCAGTAACTGTTATTACTCGATTATCTTTAAACACCAGCGACATCTTAAGTGTTTTGTAATTTATAAATATTCGGTGTTAAATTATGGTGGCCGGTGATTTAGCTATAATGGCCGCTATGAAAAATAAGCTTTTTTTTTTGTTTAAAAAAATTGGCATGTATTTTATTATTTTTTATTATGGCGTTGATAAGTTTTAAAATATGAAAGTAACGCAATTTCTTGAGCTTTATCGACTTTTTTTATAAGATATTAAATACATAATTTCCGTTTAAATTACATATGTTACCGGAAACGTATATATATATATATATATATATATATATATATATATATATATATATATATATATATATATATATATAATAATCATCAATAAATATTCTTCTCGACCATGTCCACGCCCCTCGGTAACGACGGCGCTGCGCGGGCGCATAGTAATATCGGTGCTCGTTTCGTTTTCAATTTATCAACCTTAATCAGTTACGCGCGAAATTCACGGTCGAACGTTTCGAAAATTAATAAATAAATGTCTGTCTGTCTGGAGTGAGAGGCGTCTGTAGTGAAAAGTCAAAGTTTTCTAAAATTGTTTATCATTGCTACTTTTGATAACATTCTATTTTTTGAATGAATGGTTGCATTTGTTCGAGTTACGTAAGAATAATACTTTGTGAAGTTGGAATCTTTGTAGCTTGATCGGGACTTTAAATCTCATTTGGTGACATGTCACTATTTAATACGTATTACAGCCACTGGAAAGTTAAAAATATTTGAACTTATTAAAATATTATAATTAAAAAATACAAATGCAGCAAAATTCAATTTAATTAAGACATTTGTTAAAATTTAATATTTTTTTTTAATTATACTGTTATTTAAATTAAATGTTTAGTAATTTAACAAATACAATTAAATCAAGCTCGATCTAGTTTTTTTTTTGTAGCCTAAATGTAACGGGGCCAAGAATGCATCAGTCATACCGTCATGCACCACTCATTCAAGTGTTACTAGACCAAAATAAAGTAAAAATGACATTAATATGAAAAAAGTAATTAATTTTTTTAACTACATATTTTGTTGTATATTTAAATCTAGACATTTTATTAATTTTTTTTCTTACTGTAAGACAGCAGTTACTTTTGTTATTTTTGTTTATTTGTAAAGCAGCAGTTATTTTTGTTTATTTGTAAAAAAAATACTTATGGTTTTGGTATTGAGGCAAATCGAGGCGCAGGGGCACAAAAACGTGTGGTCGTAAACTGACTGACGATGATGATTGTAAACTGGTTGTGGGTTCGATTCACACTTGAGGAAATGAAATATTTCTTCGCTCTAGAAAAAAAATTAAATCAAATAAATCAGCTTCACGTTGTATCCCGCACACAGCATGAAGGCAGCGGGAACCTAGTATTAAAATACTCCGTTTCCTACTTTCAGCAATTGGGAACGAAATGCAGTGTGCGGGATGTCTGAAGCTAAAAAAAAGAACCTGTCTTCTATAATACATTTTTGTTATAAAGTTTTTCACTACCTTCTTATTATAAGCGTTCAAATTGTCACGTTTTTAGACAAAAGTTGTAAATTGAATGGCTTATTCCTTATCTCAAATACTTCAAGTGTCAAGGAGCCTAAAAATTTCTTGCTGAAACAATAGCTATTGTTTAAATAATTTATAATGTTTAGCTCTTTTATCTTATATATAAATAAGATTAAATGCGAAGATTATACGATATAATAGCAATTTTCAATGTAAACTCAGATATGGGCAAAAACTATGTTCAAGGGTAATCCTCTAACCATTTAAATATATTAAAGGTATGGATTGAATGATATATCAACGACAGCTCCTTCTGTTAGTTTGTTTAAAAAAATCACAATACATATTTTTAAAAAGATTAATGAGTTAAGTATTATATTAATAGTTATGCTTGGAGAACTTCCTTGGTTAAAATTAATAATTATCATTTGGCACTAATTAGACTGTCATTTTTTTTAGAGTGCTGTACCTCAAAAGGTAAAAACGGAACCCTCATAGGATTATTTTGTTGTCCATCTGTCAAGACTATTTATCTCGATATAGCGTGGAGGTAGGCGTCTAGGGTCCTGGTGAAATATGAGCATTTTTGCATTGATTTTGCTGGATTTTATATGAAATTCGACGTGTAATCATAACTTATAGGATACTTTCCATGATCCTATAGGTATTAAACTTGGAAAGGGAGAACTTACAATAAAAAATAAAGTAAAATATCTGAAAAGTGGAAATATGTAGGTATTTCACAAAATAAATAGTTAATTTCATACAAAATGAGTGCATGTGCCCGCAACCTGAAATTTGCCGACTTTTATAAGTTATAGTTCCCGTTGACCTACAATCCTGAAATTGGTACGGAAGCCTCAGTGAGCGAGACCAACTCGCGCTTAACCGATTTTTTTAAAGAAAATATCAAAATAATGGACAATTTCGAATGTGATGTTTTGCCCATAGATAAAATAATACACTTGTCCTAAACAACAATATACTTATAAATATTCACTATATTTAAACATTATTTACTTACTTTATAGTAAGCTAATATTGCTATCAATATTCACTTATTAAACAATTAATTTATAACCTTGTACAGTTTTTTGCCGGCTCTTTTCAGAGGAAATGCCTTCCGAACCGGTGATAGCTTTACGTTCATTCGGCAGTTCAAAAGTATTAAATAAAGAATATTTTGAATTTTAATTATTATATTATTTTGTGATATGAACGAGGATACGATTACGGATTCAATATTTTAAGAATTGTTAGCAACAAAAAAGTTATAATTTATCATCCGGAGTTGTGTATAGTGTTTTAGAAAAAAAAAAAATGACCGTGTTCCCGGCCAAGTTAGACGTGAATGTTAGTATTTAAAACATTATGAAACTGGCTGGCATGTATCCAATGCTGGGTTACTAGGTAAAAATCGCAGCCGGCTATTGATCTATTGTGTTTCGATAGAAATGAGCGGTGGCATCCGGTGCTAAAATTGTAACGGGATGTCTTTTCTGTTGGATCGAAGAAAAATCAAACTGATCACTATAAATAAACATAGTTAGTTTATATGTGAAACAAGTTGAAACAGATTTCGAAGAATCACTTTTAAAATTAGTATACATTTTTTTTTACATAAGATGCATATTTCTTATTTAACTCAGCAGTGATTGTGGACTTAGATCTTACGCGGAATAACATTTTTATTTATACCTATTTAGATGTGCATACGGGCTTAAATAATATACATTTTAAATAAACCATAGAAAGATTATCGTACGAAGTGTTATACATACAATTATAGCCCTTTTACCCTAGGTATGCTATTACTACCACAGAAGATCCCGCAAGAACAATAAGTATTGTTTAAAGCTATGCAGTGATAAGCGTGTCGGTGAGAGAACCTTGGATGAGTGCCCTGATTGCTTATCTCTAGAATCTTCTCAGGTTACGCTGTAGCCTTCATTCTTCTCGAACACTGTAACATGAGCTTCGCAGCATATATGAATATATTATGGCTTTGTTATAAATGTATGCGTTTGCTAAAATGGTAAAAGCTTACTTGGAAGTCGGACTATTTTTGATTTTTCTATATGAGTTAGAATTAATTTCTAATATTTTAAACTTTAATTCCAAATTTAAAGTAGCAATCTTTTTTTTTACTTATTGAAACTTAGAACTAGTTCTAATGTGTGTTTCATAAATAGCATTTAAACCTTAAATTTTGGCTTGCCTTGTTCGTATCACTCTATGCATAAGTATAAATTCATACATACAATAATAGTAAACGTTCTAACATTTAACATTATTATAAAAATAACTCACAATCAGTGAGAAATTTCCATTAGAATTACACAAAAAATTAAAGAATACTCAAACATATTTGTAGACAGTCTCATATCTAGTCGCACGCGCATGTTCTGTTAAACGAAATCCATTTATTACTGCCATTGTTACACGCCGTAATGAGAGAAAAAAGAAGTTTATTGTTCGCTTCCACATTGACCGTGGTCGTAAACAAAGTGCTTCGCTGTATTTTCACTTTTTTGTGTGAACACACTGCTGCCTCTTTGTAAGGCAATCTTCTGAGTTTTTATTGAAGCTACAAATAAATAATTTTTATTTATATTTTTAAATTTAAACTATATAGCTACTGCAATTTTAAACGCGTTGTTGGTATACATAGTATTTTTTTGTTTAACTGGAGGGCAGTTTAATGTCTCTGATTGAAGGCAATGTTTTTGGGTTCCAACTGAACTAGATGAATGTTTATATGTATTGACAGTAGGAACATATTTCTGTGTCTTAATTTTTTTTCAGCTTCACGCTGCATCCCGCATGTATCAGGGTAGGAAGACGGAACACAGTGTTAAAAGGGAGCTGCTCCCCACTTTTTGCCGAATTCGAAAGGCATTGCGTGTTGAATTGCAGAACTTAATGCCGCACATTGACTGGACACCAGAGCGAAGAAATGAAAATATTTTATTTCCGCAAGTGGTATTTGAACCTACAAGATGTCGCCTTCACAGTCACAGGGAAAGCAAAAAACTCAATAATTACTTTTCAAGCCCACATCAGCCTACTCTGTAAAAATGCAAACAAATCCAGAAAATTTATAAAAAACAAATATAGCTAAATAATAGGTACATATACTGTATTAGAACAAATTAATTTTTAGACCTTCCTTAAAAGCCAACCAAGTTAAGCAAGACCGTTACGTTCTCACAATTAACCCGTACATTCATATTTCTCAACGTCATTAAACACGATATAGTATCCACAATAATTAACAATGTATCGTGTAGGTGTCTCAGCGTATTGACTTCCGCGCGTCGAATCCGATCCACGATCTTGGGTCACGAATTTGCAAATGCTACACGGGCCCGAATTCATTTTATACCTTGTATCTGTACGCTACGTTTCATTTTTCAAAAGATAACACAAAAGATAACATATCATTCTGTCTAGAATCTCTGCCCTGTTGATATTTAAATTAAGATACGTTTCCTTTGAATCGCAATGTCGATCACGCTATATTTATTTGAATGTTATACAATACACGTTTTTTATTGAACTTGGCTTTTATCTTCCGCGTTATTTGGATTTTTAACCTTTGATTTTTACCTGTTTTAATGTTATAAATACAATAAAAATATTTATAATATTAAAAAACAATAGCATCATAGATTATCGGCTTAGATGAAATAATCTATCTATTGCAATTATCATTTTATTATTTTATTTGTATATTTACTGATCTGAAAGGCAACTTGGCTTAGTGAAACAGCATCTAACTTTAAACGTGACAGCTGAGGCATCGATCTCCACATACGGAATAAAGTAAAATATTTCCTTGCCCTGGTAGAAAGCAAAAAGCTGCGTGGTTTCCACCACTCAACACGCAATATCTCGAATTCTGCCTAAAAGAGTGTAACACAAAGTTCTACCTGCGTACCTTGCTATGTGCGTGATACAGGAGTGAAGCTAAAAATGTGAACATAATCAATTCAATTCAATATTTGATTATTTTCGTATTTTTGATATTACCTAAAAAAATTCTTAATTTGTAAATATCATCCATAATCTTAGAAAAGCAATATGCCTTTCTAAGATTTTTTCTGTTAAATTCTAATTCGTTAAATTTAATTATGTTATAACGTTTGCATATATTACGTACGAAACAACAATTTTTCATAAAAACCATAACATTAACATTCTATTGTGCACTATTAATATCATTGACGATTTGTTCACCTGTAACGGCGCGTGACCTTTGTACAGCAACAGTTTCGTAAATAAGCCCCGCCTTTGTGCGGTAAAAAGCCTTTCGCGATATAAGGATTAGCCGTTGATTGATGTTATTTGAGAGATTATTGTATCATATTATTTCTAGAGCTGTAAAATGTGTATAAACTATTGAATTTTAATTACAAAAGGATGGAAACAAGGAGGAAGGAAGGTAAAATATAGTGTACAATTTGCTAGTACTAACGATTTGAATATCTGGAAATAAAATTAAGTTCCTTATATAATAATAAAATTATATGTACGTTATGTTGAATTAATATCATTAATGAATAAATAAAAAAAAATCTAAATCAGCTTCACGCTGTATCCCGCACACAGCAGGGTAGGCATCGGGAACCTAGTTCCCCACTTTCTGCCGAATTTTGGAGGCATTGCGAGTTGAGTGGCAGAACTCAATGCCGCGCTTAACCTCGACACCAAAGCGAAGACATGGAAATATAAATTTAAGTAAATATTTCATCTCCTCGAGTGGGGATCGAACCCAGCCAATCGGTTTTACAGTCACACTTCGTGCCGCTTCGCCACGACTGGCCTCAAATCTTAATAATATATTCTAGCTTCAATTCTTTTTTGCAACTTACGAACAAAGAACTCAATATTTGACACTATTCGTTTTATAAATCACATTATAAGTGAAGGATTTAAGTCTTCCTGGTTTCGAAGATATATCACGACGCCAGATACTTAAGGCTATTAGAACAAGATGAGTCGCAGTCGTGACATAAGTCATGCTTACGCCAAATCGAAGAGGTGCAATATTTCAATGGGGACACCAGCTAGCGTGTGAATGTTTCCGCCACTGGCGACGCGGCAAATCATCAGCCCTTAAAGGGAGTGACATCACACCACACTACCATATACGGCAGTGAAAGCGCACGCAATAAAACTATGATTGATTCTATGATTGTGTCATCGTGCCACTAGAACCTGTATAAAGTTTCATGTTATAGTAATTCGTAGAAGTAAGTTTATTGCTTTTTAACAAGTAACTCTTGGTTGGTTACCCAACTGCTGTTACATGCAGCTGCTGTCAATATTTATTATATTACTTTACAGATGTATATGTATATTTGTATACAAATTTCAGGAAATACATTTTATATTTTCCATGTCTATCTCTAGATTGTTTTATACGTTTTTATGTAAATAGATGAACAACATTTGACTATAAATACGACGGTTTGATTTCTATGCCATGAAGAATATTCATTTCTCCCGTTATAGTAACAAAACAAAGCGCGGCGTTGAGCTCCGCTATTGAACAAGAAAAATTGGGCGGAAAGTGGGGACTGGAGTGTCTTAACTCCAAGATTTTTTGTCTATACAGCAGTGTAGCGGACTGCAATGAGCACTATAGGTACAGCATACAACAACAACTACTTCAAAAATAAAATGTAAAGATTTTTTTATTACTTATTACCAACTCTTGTAGAATTAATTTTGATTTTACAGTAAGCAATAACCACATGTATTTAACTTTTATAAACATTAAAAATAATCACATTCGTGATGCTTCGAATTATACAGACCAGACTGTAAAAGGAGATCCGATCGGCCGTTATAAGAAATGAAATCGTGTGAAGTGAGACAACAATCAAAACATAAATAAAACAGTAAGCGAATAAAAGCTTTTTCCTCGTTGATTTCTTGTTAAGCATTTTCAACTTTTCATCATTACTCTTGGTCGCTTCAACCACTGCGGCCACCCGAGAGTCTTTATGCTCATCAGTTTATACGAAATTATTATCTTATGTTGTTTCGTAACTTTGTGTTGTTGTTGTTGTTTCATAACTTCACATATGGAGTTTATAAATCAAAATTTAGAAAAAAATATTTTTTGATTCGATTTTTACTTTTCGCTATTTTATTTAGCGCAATTGAAGTAAGCTTTACTTAATCGCTTATAGTGTGACTAAATGTTATGTATCGATATTATGAATACACATTAAGTACAGGAAACTAAATTAAAGTTTTAAGTAAATTTTCGAAAAATGAGGAAAACCGTCCAAAACCCACAAATTTAACCTGTCAGCCGCAACGACCGGGGAAGTTATGCAAGAAATAGGCACGAAATGATAACCGAGAGAGCTCTCTCCTAAAAAGGCGCCGAGACGTCGAACGTTTTTGGCAATATGTATTATTCATGCACACGAAATAAATAGTACCTTCAGTTTGAACTTAACAACGTGAAACCCATGAATAAAATCGTACGTAAATGTCACGTATTGGGCACAGTGCCCTGACAAATGTAGGAAATGACCGGTGGATAATCGGAATGGCTCAAATTTTTGAAGCTAAATAACTTTATTTGTATATAAATAAATGTATTTGTATATATAAAATTAATGACCCGCGTCACGAAGCAGTTGAGATATTCAATTACAGTTCAAGATTTCAGTTTATGATTTCTGGAAATATTGAAATATGCTCGCTAAGTAACTATATTATAAATTCTCCACCCATAATATGATGCAATACCACCTCTGGTAGTCTAAGGGCACAGTAACGAAGTAATATTTCAGAAAATATTGGTCTGCATTTGTTCGTTGCTTAAGTGAGAGCAGTTATCGAACAACACTTATATTAATGGAATATTGTTATTTATTTGATCGTTATGACATATTTTGGTCATGATCGTAAATAAATACATATAACGGAGTCTAAAGAGCTGTTTGTATTTGAGTAAATATTTTTTTGGGTTCCGTACCTTAAAAGGTAGAAATATGGAACCTTTGTAAGATTATTTTGTTGTCTGTCTGTCAAGACGTACGTATCTCGAGATATATAGATACCTGGATCATGGAATAATCATGGAAAAATCAAACTTCTAAATGAACATCAAGAATCAAGAGATATGTTTTCACCGCCCTTTGCACAAAATTCGCCGCGTAGTCGAAACCTATAGGGTGCTTTCCGTGGACCTAAAGTTATGAAATTTAGCACGAAGTCACAACGTACAATACAGGAAAAGAATAAGGAAGGAAAGGAAAGAAATAAAGAAAAAAATCTGAAAAGCGAAAATTTATACATGAAAATCATTACATGTATTTTATAGAAAAAAATCATTACAAATTTATAATCGTAATTTATTCATACAAATACACTCAACATCCGCTCGCAAACTTAAGTTTGTCAACTTTTATAAATTGTAAGCACTTACTTTCCGATGATCTACAATCCTAAAATTGGTATGCGGAACCCTTGGCAAGCATATCCGACTCGTATTTGTCCGGTTTTTACTGTAATATTAAAAAGCAGTTTCATATTGCAATTTTAAGTTAAAAAACAATATGATCCATATTATTACAAACTATTTAATATCCGCCGATTCTTTTATGAATTACTGCAACATTTATTATGGTTTTCGTTTTTTAAATAAAAAAAATATAATTACATGGCTACACTGTTACTAACTAAAGTTTTTAAATTAAAAAAAATTAAATTAGCTTCACGCTGTATCCCGCACACAGCAGGGTAGGCAGAGGGAACCTAGTGTTAAGACACTCCATTCCCCACTTTCTGCCGGATTCTGGAGGCATTGCGTGTTGAGTGGCAGAACTCAACGCCGCGCTTAACCTCGACACCAGAGCGAAGAAATGGAAATATAAATTTAAGTAAATATTTCATCTCCTCATCATCATCATCATCATCATTTCATTTACTAAAGTTTTTAACCGCTTTAATTATACTATACATACATTGTAAGTAGACTTCGGAACGTCTGGGCTATAATTTACTTATTTAGATATCTCACTAAATATAAATGAGTTAACGTTCTCAAATTCAAATACTCCATTGTTTTGTTCGGCCGTCTTGTTATCAGACACATAATGCCTTAGGAGGAGAACGTGTGCCGTAGGTTTCGAACACACGGCCCATATATGGTACGTGGTTCGCACCCAACGCGGGGAAATTACATTGTTTATTTAACTACACACTATTTTGCATACAATCAAAGTGAAAGTGCTATTGATATTTTAATCGTAGTAACAGCAACTGTAGGTATTTATTTATTCGCCCGTGAAATCGATATCTCAATTGAGTTCGGTTAGCACTCAGATATCCCAGTTTCTATTCTAACATTAGCATACCTAATAAATGCTTAGTGTCAACCCATATATTATTTTATCGTAACATCGAAATAAGAAATTATTTATCGACGAGATGTAATATTACTTATTGCTGATAGCGTTTCACGCAATGTAGCTATAGGAGATATAGGTTTGAATATTAAATGCTTAAATAGGTGTTTAGATAACTAAGGCGACAACGTTTCTGAATGTACTGTATATAGATTTGGTTCCCACATTTATTATTATTTGAAAAGGCATTATGACTATTTTCTTCATACACAATAAAACAATGAAAATATTTTTTAATTTGATATTTTTTATTTAAATACAGTGTAGATTATACTTTTTTGTACACGTAGTTGCAATTTTTAGATAAGAATTTATTCAACTTTAATAAAACAGCACTACTAAGCTAGTATTCAAATACTCCGTGCCCCACATACCAACCAGTTTTTCGAAACATTTTTTTCGTTAGCAGTGGAACTCAACGCCGCGCTTTATCTATCGGAGCGGAGAAATGAAAATAATTTTAAAAATTACAACTGACGTGGGCCAACAAATTTTTAAATAAAGCTTTATTTTATTAAAACCCTACGTAGCGACTTTTTTATATATAAAAAGTCTTATTTTATAAATATAATAGGCATTTAAAAATATAAATTATATGCAAACTAAAATGCAACCCATTTGTGAACTTCTCCGCATAAGCTGATACAAATAGAACCAGGCCATGAATAACAATGCGTTGCTCGACGAGTTGGAAACTTATTACACTCAAACTTAGAGTGGAGCAAATGAATGAATATGAGATTCGGCTTAACTGACTTCATGTTATCTAGAACTTATTTAGCGATATAGGTAAAGATAATCTAGTTTTAGGATATTTTTGATTTAGGATGTTATTTTTCTCTCTGGTCTGTAATGTAATTTTTCTCTCTGGTCTGTAATCTGGTATGAGAGATCATCGTGACGCAATGGTTGTGAGTTTACTTCTAAATAAGTGTAACTATTTTCATTTCCCCGCTCTCGTAAAGTATAGAGTTCCGCCACTCAACAAGCAACTCGAATTGGGGTGAAAAGTGGATAATTGAGTGTCTTGGCACTACTTTATTGACCACCTATATCAAAGATGTTGAACTCTATATCACACTTTAATTTAAACAGATCGACGAAAAATATTATTTTATATAAACCATCATGGGATATTTACAACCCCAGTGGTCGTTTTTGTATACAAACATTTACACAGCGACTTGCGAACCCATAACTACTTCGTCGAGAGCATTAAGCAACATTTTCTGTGTAACATTTAATACTAAGGCAGTATACACTTGCTTTTGTATAAGAAATCATAACGCACAAAACGTCAACAATAAAAGTTTCTCAGCGATTCTGTAATTTTCTAAAGTAGTCTGAAACTCGCGAAGTATGTTAAACAATGCTACAGCTAAAGTGCTACAAGAATTGTGGATTTGTAAGTATCCATCACGAGCGGAAAGCACACTTTCGCAAGCAGCGCCGCTTAGAAGCGCTCTAGATTGAGCTTTTACAATTACTTGGGTTAGCTGTATAGCACAGACGTAAAGCATCTACTTGATACATTAGAAATGAATGAAATTTATATATAATATAATTAAGGAACTGAAATATTTAATATATTAAATTTATCGTTTGTTTATCATTTATATTTGTGCTTTATTTTTTTTTTCGTTTCACTTCAATTATTTTTTTAACACATTACTCTTACTGTTCTTTTGATTATACTTAATGATACTTAATTATGGTAGATCTCTATAATGTATAAATTATTATAGTTCGAGGAACACTTAAAGCAATCAGACGTGCAATGAATGCGCATATAATTGCGATGAGCCCGGTCATCCCACAGAAGCACCGTTAAAACCTTGCCCAGTGAAGGGTAAATCAAGTAAAATGAAACCCTTGCATTTATTATATTTATCTAATATTTCTTATAAGCAGAAATTATACTTATATTAAAGCTATTACTTTGTTGTAAATATGCAGTATCTATAATTTATTTCTTTTCTGATAAAGTGCGGCGTTGAGTTACGCTACTAATCATTCAGTTTCCAAAACTGGAATAGAAAAAAGAGTGATTTAATACTAGGACTGCTGTCTGCTTACTTTAATATGTGGGATAACGGCGTGACGCAAAAGAACAAATTATTTTATGCAATAATATTATTGCGTAATGTTGATATAGCGCTAATGAAATCAATGTAAATCGTACGTGCCAAACATATAAAAAAAATGAGAATAAAAAGATAAAAACACATAAACTTTTACCAGCTAACGTCAATTAGTAACATTTTATATATTATAAAACGTTAACATATCAATGTTACACAACATTTTGATTTAAATTAAAACTTTCTTCAACTTTTGTAATTCTCGAATCGCCATCAGAAACCTATACGACCAGTTCGTTCGGAGGAGTAAATGTAATTGTCAGCCCGAGTTATTTATATTGACATGATTAATTTATACACAAACTTAACTAAACGGAGGTTGCGCAACCAGTTCCGAATTATCAAACAGTCTCTATTAATTAATGTTAGTTTTTTTTTGTATTTTATTACGTAAGCAATCACGACGTCTTCTAATTTACGGCACGAGAGCACTCCAATCGCGATTTCAACTCTGTTACCGGTTCACTCATAATACATGACATACATATGATATCTTTATAAGATTAAGAATATTGTATAGTCACTAGTCTAAAGAAATTAAATTATCAAACTTCAAAGAGAGTGGAGTCGGTAATTGAGATAGATGTTTGTGAATATGTAACGTTGTCGGTTCATCTTGACTTGGTTCAGTTACGGTAATCGTTTTAAGTGTAACTATTTAATTTCATCACCTAGATTGTGCTTTTAAAAGTTGTTAAAATTTGTGTATTTATATATAAAATATTAATTTTGGAGAAAATTCATAAAATTACAATAAGTATAAGTTTTGTATAATAATTAATAAATTACATTACATTAACTGCAAAGATAGATACCGTTTAGGATTTGGATACAAATTAGGAAATAGTCTTCGTATCTTGTAATTCCTAACGAATTATTTTCAAGCACCAAATAAAGTTGTTACTTTATAAACTAAAAAATTACATTAACATTTGCTATATTATCTCTTTTAACTTTAAATACGTACCTACATGTAACTATATGAATAATAAGATTTTCTGTTACTGCATATAGCAGAGTAGACAGAGGAATCAAGATTAGGGAGGTGTAGTATAGGGGAATAGATGACACTTCACTCCCCAGTTTTAACCTAATTTCCAGACATTGCCTGTTAGATGACGGAACTCAACGCAGCGTCTTGTTACCAGAGCGAAGAAATGAAAATTCTCTGCCCCGATTGGGAATCGAAGCCAAAACCGTCTCGTTTATATTCAGATGTTGAGTTGTGCCGTGCCGTGCCTCAATAGCCTCAAAATTGGAAAAGAAAGGATATTATGTAGTTCCATTACATAACGTGTTTATTCTAAAATTAATTTGATTAGTCCATACTACGAAATTACAGACATCGTAAAAATTTAAAAAATAAATGAAAGTGAATTATTTATTTATATCCGATAGATTGGATTAAGGCGTGGTTTAATTCTATTGATTTATCAAAATCGTGATCGAAGAAACAATTTGTGGATTGATAGAAATCGATTTGGAATTGCATTTCTTAATAAGATATTTCGAATAGGTTAGGAATAGTCTAGAGTGGATCGATGAATCGTTAGCATTTAAATGAAAACTAAAATTGAAGATTACCTGCGTAATCTATTACAATAATTTAATAACAATTTGATTATGATAGATGTTGCTGGAGAACGTGTTATTAACGGCGAGAACAGAAATGTGCTATCTAAATTAGTTTCTATATATAATTTGATTTATTATTTAATAAATCCTTTTGAATATAAAAATATTTAAGTATTTTTTATTCCAAAATATTATTCACACTTTTAAGGTTAATAATATATTCTATAAGCGACAGTTGTGAGTTCGATTGTCACTCGAGGCATTATTATATTAAAATGTAACAATCAAAGTAGAGGCTCATTTTCGCCAGAAAAACGTGTCTCAAATTGTACAAAAAGCAGATAACGTGGCTATGCAGGAAAAAACGTGAAAATGGATTTTTTTAAATATATTTGTACGAAGAAGAATGTTGGGGCCATCGTGGCCGAATTCCAAATTTCAACATGCAACACCTCGTTTATTCGGAATTCTGATTCCCAGAACGGAAGTGTCTTATTGCCAACTGAGTCTTAACACTAGGGTCCCAAGTTACGTTACAATATTTATATATTTAAACGATGTGTTTCTTGTATATTATTTTAATCTCTCGTCGTCGTCGTCGTGGGTTTGGTACCGGCCGTAAATAAATATTTCCGCATGTCATTCCAAAGAAACGCCAGCCGCTTAAAGTTTTCATTATATAACTTAATAACTTTCCTACTAAAGTTAACAAAGCTGTGTGACACGTAATATTGTCGAGAAAATAGAAAATATGTCCATACCTTTTATTTATTATGAATCACATTCTCTTTCTCTTCTAAAGTATAAATAAAAATATTTCGTATGTACACAATTACGATATAAATTTATCTAAAATATAATTGATACGTTAGTTATTTATAGAATCTATGTAATTTTTTTTTATTAGAATTATTGTTTTTGTATAAGGTTCTGTCGTTCTTTGAGATGCAGAAAAATAAAGTAAAACATGTAGTGGTAGTCAATTAGTAGATTTTTCTTATATAAACAGAACATATCTCTCCTCTCATATCTATAAGAGAATTAATTCAAATTTTGTTTGTTTCCAGGTAAAAACTAATAATTATTGGCGCCGAAAAAGATGTTCATTAGATTAGTAAGTATAAATTTATGTTTTCGCTGCAAATTTAAAAAAAAAACCTCAGAGTGCCTTACTTACCTCTTTAATTTATCACAATAACTTCTCCAATATAATCATTTTTATACATATATTGAATTCAATATAGCTATGACCTTTTTAATATTTGTGGGCTTCATAAATACATACAGACTCAAATACAACACACCCACACTGGAGAATCTTCACTGGAGATTTTTTCCTCGTTGAAGCCATGGACTACATATATTCATAGAAAATTATTAGGAAATAACTATGCTTCAGAAAGGAAGCGTTGTGCCGTCTACAACGGAAACTATAATGCGAACAATTTCCCGTCTTCCGTTGAAACACAACAGTAGAATATCATAAAATAAATGAAAGTCAGGCCACCCATAAAATTAGGTATGTCTGTCTTATACGATATGTGTTACAGTCGTTATATTGCTTGTTTTGCGAGGACAGCTTATAACTTATGTTATTATACTCACATTAAATTATGTAAACTTTTAAATTCAAAATATATTAGAATCTAACAACTACCCTCGATACATCAATCGCCGGATATAAAAAGGCGTATTAGTTTTTCTATCCTATAATACATTTTCTAATTCAACACGTATAAAACAAAAACCCACCTCATCCGAAATCAAAACGAGAACTGCGGTTTGAGTAATCGCAATAAGTAATGAGTAAATGCTTCCAAACGATTTCACCACGCAACGCGAACCACATCGGACCATTAATTCAATTTACCAGGATAGACTTTCTAAATGATGCACAAAGCTCATTTGTGGACTGACAAGTGAAATTGAAGCTGCCATTTTGCTTTCACGGGCAACAGTGACATTTAGTTCTGAATCTAGATGGGCCCTGATTATCGCGGGTAGCCATCTGTGCAGTACTTGGCTCTTATCTGTATTTATACGAGTTATCATTAACGTGCAAGAACTTGAAGTAAGGTAAAAGTTGATAGCCTGAGCTTGTAGTCTTGGTGTGGTAAGAATTACTTTAAAGTCCTAAATAATATGAATATATGAAAACCGTTTTATTTCAAAAACTATTTAATAAGTTAAGAAGATGTATGTTAACATTAATGTAGTATAATAAGAAAAACTCATTTATTTATTTTACACCAGAGTACTACACTAAGAAAAATATTATATTAGTATCAGATTAATTCCAAAAATATCTTACTGTAGCCAAAAAAGAAGAATAGAACCATGTATCTTTAGCCGTCTTAGTTTACGAAGTAAAAATATAATGCTCTATAAATAATTATAAAAAATCTTTGTTTCTTTATTTATGAACAAAAATCCTTTTTTCTTAATTTATGAATGGGTATTTCGTTACTATATAATTAAATAGAATTGCACTAATACTTTAAATGCTACTTTAGGTGGGTGTATAAGAAACCTTTGAAGTATACCGATTTACGACGATGCCGTGGATACAGTGATTGTTTTGACGGTTGCTCCACTTTCCCGCTCTAATTTGGGACGTGTATTAATTGGATGTATTTTACTCTCTAAGCTTAGAATTAATTGCTTACAATAGTTTCTTATAACTTAATTGTTGTAGCACGAAATATGCAATTATTTTATATTGAATAGATTGCAATGTGGAATAGTTAAATTTTGCTTTATTATTTCAATCATATGATAGCTATTTATTACTTATTTGTTTATTATATGTTCATTAGGGTACTTTATTTTATATTATTTCCCAACTACCTACATAAAAGTATGATTGGCATGACAAGTGGCGTTGCCGCCGGTATGAATATGAGCTCACTTTTGTATCGAGCGTCGAAGAGTGAACATTAATAAAGTATTACGTGTTAAATAATTTGTGGTTATTATTTCACTTTAAAACTATTTAAATCGCATTGCACCAGTCAAGTACCAGTGTTCAACAAATTGTTCTTTGGCATTTATTCGGCGAGCTAACA
>JAATLQ010038600.1:0-36777 GCA_013421005.1 Heliconius erato x Heliconius himera
TATATTAAACTATATAATTACGATACAAATTCGAGAATCTCTATAATAATCTAAAATACTACATATTCATAATTCTATTTCTATTTACTAAAAATATTACTAATTTAGGTATAAGTATTAAATAATACTTAAAACTATTATAATTGTGTGACGTCACGAGTCACGACACGCAACTACGAACTTGCAACGACATGTCGAGTCAAGTCCGCGAACGCGCGAATGTCGCGTCGTCGCGAACAAATAGAATCAAAAATGTTTATTTTGTTCAATTTATTGGGAATGCTTATGAGTTTAATTACGCAAACGTGTAATTTCCTACCTGCAGCTGTGTTTCCAGGTCGATTCGACTTAGGTTCCTTCAAGAAACACGTCTCTCTCCACTTCAAAGGGCCGTAACGCACCTGTAGCTCCTCTGGTGTTGCATGAGATCTGTACGCTTTTTTTGTTTGTCTTGTCTTTTCAGTTAAATATGACTGTCAAGATGTATGCAAGTATATTGTACATAACTACATACATTATTTTTAATCGCTTATAGTACTGTGTATAAGTATATTGTCAGTACTAGAATAGAAAAATAGTAAGATTTTCAATGAAGGTTTTATTAAATTATGCTACTGATTTTGTTTGATAAAATAACGTAAAGTAATATTCAATATTAAAAAAGAATAAATATTTTTAAGCTATTTTTTTACAATATAGAAATGATCTAAAGTCTCAAGTGGAAGATGCCCACGGTATCCCGCTGAAAAGCAACGACGGCATGTGGAAATCGTTTTTACAAGTCGTAAATACTAAGTGGATTGTAATGGATGCTCGAGCCTAAGGAAGACTTATACTTGTAAACTTGTTTAATTACTTTATTGAATTATAATACTGTTTTAAAAATTGTAGTAAAGTAAGTAAAGTAGCAATTTTCTTGTTATTTTTTTTAGCTTCACGCTGTATCCCGTATTTAGCAGCATAGGCGGAGGGAACCGAACCTGAGAACCTGTTGTTGCCCAATTCCCGCCGTTTTTTCTTGAGGTATTTTTGAAGCGTGTCGAGTGACGGAACTCAACGCCGCACTTCGCCTTGTTACCGAAGTAACAAAATGTAAAAAATATAAAATTATTGAGGCCAGTCGTGGCGCAGCGGCACGAGGTGTGACTGTAAAACGACTGGTTGTGGGTTCGATCCCCACTCGAGGAGATGAAATATTTACTTAAATTTATATTTCCATTTCTTCGCTCTGGTGTCAAGGTTAAGCGCGGCGTTGAATTCTGCCTCTCAACGCGCAATGCCTCCAGAGTTCGGCAGAAAGTGGGGAACGAAGTGTCTTAACACTAGGTTCCCTCTGCCTACCCTGCTGTGTGCGGGATACAGCGTGAAGCTGATTTTATAATATTTTATTCCTCCGAGTGGGAAACATCGCGTTTACAGTCGCACACTTGTACGCCACTGCGGGCTCAATTGCTCTTTATCAATGAATAATCAAAGTACTTTTATTCAATAAGAAAATTCAATAAAAAGACAGAGTGAAAGGACAATTATAATCTATTATATTTATATAAATATAAAAACATTAGTCCTGTACGAGGATCATATATATCATCTTACATGTATCATAAATACAGAAAGTGCGTACACCCATAAAATTTATTCGTTAAATTTACAATTTTGCTCAGTATGGAAATTTTGTAATATGGCTTTAGTCGGTTCAGTCAGCTGCTGTTCTATATTTAATTATAGTAGATTTTGTTTTTCTCAATAAATGGTTGTTAAATCATGATTCTCATATTTAACAAAGCATCAAATTTTCTAGAAGATCAAGTCGAAGTTTGTTATCCTTTCAGCGAAATGATAACATACTTTAAAGTGTAGTTTAATTAAAGATATAATTTAAAATACAATATATCGTTTGATAAAATAGCATCCAACGTGTCATACGTGTCACGTACCTTAATTTGTGAATCCATATTTTTATTAAACTTTTTTTTTTCAGAAAACAGTTCTAACAAGCAAATATACGCGTAAAAGAGTAAAGATATTTGTTTGTGTATAGTACAAAAAAAGGCTCACTTTCAAATAAATTTACCTATATTTTATTAGTTGTGTTTATTAGTGAAATGAATAAAAATATAGGTTAATTTGAGTTAGATTAGGTTATCCTACCCTGCTGAGTACGGATACTCAGCAGGGTAGGTAAAGAGAACCTGATAACATAATCTTAAGATCTTCTATGCCCCATAAATTATTTAATTACTTTTTTTAAAGTTTATGAACTGATTGGTTTGTCTATAATAAATGTTTGAGCTATGTTAAATTGTAACCAAAAAGGATATTTTATCTTTATAATATTTATAACTTGTTTAATATTTTTAACGTTACATATTCTTAATAATACATTTAAAATAAGTAATGTTACGTATGTTACGACACAAGTTATTTCTGTTGATCACATCACATCGTTAGTGCAGCTTTTTGTCGGGCTTATTTTAGTAAGCTTCTATTTAACTTTATTCAATGGATTCTGTTTTGTATGGTCGTGTGTCAATTTTCGAACATTGTTTTGTTTAAATACTTATATGTTTCTAAATTTTACGGTTACAGACAATGAAAGTAAAATAATATAAGCAAAAAATATTATTTCAGGGTTCCATACCTCAGAAGAAAAAACGGAACCCTTATAGAATTACTTTGTTGTAAATGTGTCTTCATTTATTTGAATATTCCGTGGAAGTGTCAAGCTGAAATTAATATCAAATATCCAAGTCTATGCTTCAGTTCAAATAAAATAAAACGAAAAAATGTTTTTTTTAAGAATGCCAACTATAAGTCACGTTCTCGTTTCCCGCTTCCCGTTAACCTGCAATCTTGAAATTGACACGGAACCCTTGGTGGGTGAGAAAAAAATAAATTTGACCGCCTTTTTATTCAAATCTATTTATTTTTTAAAGTTTTACGGGTCTTAGCTATTTTCTAGTTTTCTTAAAAACTAACATATTACTCGAAGTTGAAAAACTTAGTCAATTTGAACTAAATTTAAACTTTCAAGAATTTTTTTAAAGTAATTTCTAGGGCTTAACGAAGCAATTTTTATTAAACTTCCATAAGCTTACTTGTAGAAAATTTTATCTTGAAGTTTGACAAAGTTGTAGTGCAAACTGATAATAATTTTATTGCAATTTTTGCAAATGTGCAGTTTTATTTTTCTTACCGACCTAAATATTCGAAAATAGATAAAAGAGTATAGTAGTTAGTAGAAGTATATAAATAAGTATACGAGAAGGATAGTACGATTGAATCCTACAAAAAGTTCCAAGCTGCCAAAAGCTTATAAACTTTTTTTTGGACAGATTAATAATCATGACATGAAGTCGTCATTGCGCAGAGGCACAAGCGTGTGACTTAAACGTGACGGTTATGAGTTCGATTCCCATTCGGAGGTATGAACTATTTTCATTAATATTTTAAATTTTAACATATTCCCTCTGGTATCAATGTAAAAGCGCAACGTTGAGATCCTCCATCTATCTCACGATACCTCGAAAATTTTGCGGAAAGTAGGAACGAAGTGTCTTAACACTAGATTTTCTCTGCTTTATGCTTCCTACTGTATGCTGGATATAGCGTGAAAGTGAAAAAAACATTAAAAATCAATAGTATGACGAGCCTGCTTTGTATACCTACTCTTTAGTAGATAAAAGTCTCCAATAATGCAATTCCTTTGTAAATTGATATTGCACATGCTTTACTGGCACTTAGTCTCAAGACGTTTAACGTAGTTTACATAACAACAGGAAAATAGTAAATAGATTATAATGCTTACAAAAGTTATAATGCAGAGTAGGCAAAGACAGCCTTGTGATAAATAATACACTCCGTTCTTTGCTTTCCGTCAAAATTTTAGAAATTGCCTGTTGAGTGGCAGAACTCAACGCCGCTTTTGTTTTGCTATAGCAGAAAGAGGGAAATTTGTTGTGAAGTTGTCTTTCTTCAGAGTAGAGATCAAACTCACAAACAAAGATAGCGTTTACAGTCATTTGCAGATTCCACCACAATAATCTCTAATAATTTTTAAGATCTCAAATATTATTTTAATTGAAAATTAGGGAAAACTTAGTTAAATGAATACAAAAACAATAGTTGTTGTCAGTGTCAGTTTGCTTTCGGGTTATCTCATATTATTTTATCAATATATTTTAATAAAATTAATTAGGCTATAATTGATATAAAGATTTATTCATGCTGTATTTCACATAGCAGAGTAGGCAAAGGGAACCTAGTGCTAAGACACCCCGTTCTCCATTTTACGCCTTTTCCTGGATGCATTGTGTGTTGAATGGTGGAGCTCAACACCGCGAATTGCGTCGACACCAGATTTAAAATGTTATATATTTCATTTCCTCGAGTAGGGATCAAATATATCGATCGAGTATAGATTTTATACTAATGAGATATCGGGCTGTGGGTGTCACATATTTGTGCCTCTGCGCCACGTCTGGCCGACTTTATATAATTTTGGCTATTACATAACAATAAGTTCAAGCAGGCGAAGCCGCGGACCGCGGTCGGGTTGCTAGAATCAAACATTGTCTTCGCCTCAACAATAGTGAGAAATTGAGATATTGAGTTGATGGTAATACATATACAATAACAAAAAAAATCACGAGCATTCAGTTTTATAATAACTTTATATTAATTTTACCATTTTATAAGATGGATTAAACTTTATAGATATCCACTTTCCAGGTAATATTAAACTCTTCTGAGCTAGGGATTAGCGGGTAACAATAACGCTTGTGTGCTTTGTTATCACCGTGCTTGTTTACCGCAGGGTAATCATTGGTCCCATTCATTTACTTCATAAATTGTTATTAAAGCTCACTTTGTCATATTATCATGAATGATCGCCATTTTTATTTTGATTCACGATCAATAGATATGAGGCCAGTCGTGGCGCAGCGGCACGAGGTGTGACTGTAAAACCGACTGGTTGTGGGTTCGATCCTCACTCGAGGAGATGAAATATTTACTTAAATTTATATTTACATTTCCTCGCTCTGGTGTCGAGGTTAAGCGCGGCGTTGAGTTCTGCCACTCAACACGTAATGCCTCCAGAATTCGGCAGAAAGTGGGGAACGAAGTGTCTTAACACTAGGTTCCCTCTGCCTACCCTGCTGTGAGCGGGATACAGCGTGAAGCTGATTTAATTTTTTTTAATCAATAGATATAGCTTATAGTGGTTTTTTTTTATTTAATAGTAATTAAATTATATAATAATGATTTTTAATATTGTTTCATATGCGTGTGCATTTTGATAATGTTGTTGCGAGTAGCAATCCTGTACCTATAGCGATATAAATCCTATTTACTTCTTTACTTTCTATAAAAGTAACTTAGTTAAATTATTTTTTAGGATTCAAAAATAATTTTTAGTAACCTAAAATATTTTTTTGAATTTCACCACCAATGTATAGTTTCAGATTTTTTACTGTACTAGTACTACCTGTAGATGTCAAATTTAATAATTCTAGATTAACCGGAAATAACCTTAAAATGAGGGGGCAAAATTTAGTATTAAAGCCGCTAGTTCAAGTGAGGTATCAGATGGAAGGGCTCTGGCTAAGCTAAACCTGAATTTAACAAAAAACTCGAAACCTCCAATTTTTGTACGGAACCCTCGATGGGTGAGACGACTCGCGCTTGTCGGTTTTTTCTTTTAAGGAGCAGAGCCCTAAAAGTAAATTAAAAGATCTTAAAAGACAATATATAAAACTTTAAAGGTAAATTGTTATAATTTTAAGACTAGCCCTATATTTTCTACCTTTATATGTATATTCATATAAATTTTATACTAATAAGATATCGGGCTACCAAAGAGAGGTATATAAAGAACAAGATTTGCTAATATGATACGGTTGTATTATAGCGTATGAGAAAACGTATTGTGTATACATTTTTTAAGACTAGATTATTTATAAATGTGTATATAAAAAATTGTTTACAAATTTAGCATCTCTCTAATTAAAGTAAGTAGATTTTACGTATATATGACTCGGTTCCTTTTTTTGCCTTTATAGATTATCAGCGTGTCAAGTGTTCGTCGCCAACGTAAATTTTCCTTACACTGGTGAAATAAATTATTTCACTTAAATAAAAAAAAAACTGCGAGACCAGTCGTGGTACAGAGGCGCGTGACTGTAAACGCGTCAGGTTGTTGTGTGGTTCCCACTCGAGGAAATTATATCTCTATATCTCTCTATATAATAAGACAGTAAAAATATTTTGTCTGTACATTTAGTAATTTTGACTGAAATGGATACTTAAAAAGAATAATAGAAAGCAAAAAGTTTTTTTTTTTTAATTTCTTGTCTGTCTGTCTGTCTGTCGACATATTTTTGTCCACATTTTTCTCTGAAAGTACTGAACCGATTTACTTGAAAATTTCACCAATTGCTTTGTTTTAACTCAACTTAACTACTAAAGTTTAGTTCATCAAAATCGGTTCATTAAAAAAAAAGTTATCGTCATTTCAAAGAAGTCGTAATTAATTTAACACAGAGATAGAGAACGATCTTGACAGAAATATCAAGTAAATACAAAGATTTTTTGGTTGGTTCGTTCATATAATATATGTAACTAATTTAAAAACTGTACAGGAGTTAATATGAAATTTTTACAGTTATTTTACATAGAATATTATGAATCCTTCAAATCAATAATTTAACATTTAAGGCTGTTTCTGAATGAGTAAATTAAATTATTCACTGACATCAGCACATTTAACAGAGTATATTGTATAGGTAAAAAGAACATAAAGTTACAAAAATATATACGTGTAATAAATAATTAGCTTTATGTATATTTTATAAATATCAAATATCAACAATGGTCGTATTTTTTTATTTAAAACAATCAAAAATTCTTTGACGATAATGTCGTAAAAATATCATATAAGAAGTCATTATAGTTGTCAATCAATTCTGCTTATTAAATTAATAATCATGTATTTTAAACGGGCGAAGCCGTGGGCGAGCCGCTAGTATTTAATAATTTAATTAACTTCATTTCTTTGCTCTGGAGTCGAGGCAAAGCGCAGCGCTGAGTTAAACCACTCAACACGCAAAATCTCCAGAATTCGACGGAAAGTAGGGAGCGGAGTGTGTTAACACTAGGCTCCCTTTGCTTGCCCTGCTACATGAGGGAAACATACAACGTGAATCTGAGAGAGAGAAATGGGACTTACCTATTATTACTACTATTTCTCAGAGGATACAATTCTATTAATTTAATATGTCCTCTTTTAATATCCTCTTTTCAAAAACTGCGATAACGAATGCGAGCAGACTTCCCGTGCAACGGGCGTTACACATTTCCGCTATAAAATGAGGTTCATAAAATGAAGTGAAACAATTTTAAGCACTAATAACTAAAGCATGTAGTAACGAGCTTTTCATATTTTAAATGGACGTAGCGCTAATAATTATTTTGCTAATAATTTTCCTCGAGCTCTTAGTTTCTTGTTCACTTTTACTTACGGCTGTATATAGGTACTGTGAGTAAATATTATTTTTGATTAAATTTATAACAACTTCTGACCATAAAGTTTCGTATATTTCGTAATCCAGTTCATTGTTATTGTACTTTTCAATTCCAGCTTTGACTTTTATAGAGAATCTATATATTGATATACATTTATTATTATTGAACTAGGGGAAACTGGGGCTTTTTGTAACGGAGGTAAAAAGTATCAACTTTAGTCTTATAACGACAGGCGTCATCCAATCCCGACCAATGTGCCGCCAGTTAGCGTAGTGAATAGATGTGACCACGTGTTAAGCCGGGTAACATAGAAAAAAATACTTATGTAAGTTTTGATTTTTGAAACTAAATTGAACTAATGTTATATGTTGTTAATTATGCTACATTAATTATTTATTTGGCTATAAAAATATGTTTTTATTTGCTGTATAATGTTTATAGATTTTGAGACCTTTGAATGTGTTTATAAGAAGAGCCCATGGGGCACGCTGTAGCAAATCTTTGGGGCAAGTTGTAACATATTAAAATTTGCACTTTTCTGAAGGCTCCTTTTTATTTCAATTCGTAAACTTACCTATCAGGATCGACGTAAAAGAAAATGCGCCGTATTGATTGACAAGCCACAAAAAGAAGCATTGGAGAGAGAGAGTATGAAGAAAAATAACAACAAAAAGGTATGAAAGAAAAAGTGAAAAGCAAGACGGACACAAAAATAAAAGTAAATATTACATCAAAAATTCAATGCCATAAGACAAAATATAACAAATAAAATTTTAAATTCCAATATAGAATTTGAAGATAAATATTGATACTGTCTTGCATGTAGTGGTTCCTTAAAGTAAATATAAAGAGGAGCATAGTTTGTAAATTATGGGCTCATGCTAGTTGTGCTACAGGAGATAAAATCTCATTTGTTTGTCTGAATTGCAACTCGGATGTAAAGTGATTATTACGTTAAGCAATCTTTTTAATTTAAATTTAAAGTTTGTGATATGTAATTATATAAAAAAGTGTCATGTTGATTAGTTAAATTATGAAGACTATTTTACAATATTAATTTAGATGCTTATCCATTCATAATAGTAAATTATAATTAGCTTAGTAAGTTTGAAAAAAAAGCAACTTAGTTTATTTATGTTTAATTTTGTTAAGCACGGCATGAACAGAAATAATATTGTTGATTATTACAAGTTTGTTATAACTTTAATGAAGACTGATTAAAATTATGTGTTATCCATTGCTAAAATTATACTTTTAGCTACATACTATCATGTTGATGAGTTAAGTTGTGAATACTTTGAGATCAACTTGAAGTTTTCAATATTTATAACAAACATTCTCATTTTTTTTTCGGCTTCCCGCTGTATCCCTCACACAGCAGGGTAGGCAGAGGGAACCTAGTCTTAAGACACTCCGTTCCCCACTTTCTGCCGAATTCTAGAGGCATTGCGTGTTGAGTGCCGCAACGCCGCGCTTAACTTCGACACCAGAGCGAAGAAATGGAAATATAAATTTAAGTAAATATTTCATCCCCTCGAGTGGGGATCGAACCCACAACCAGTCGGTTTTACAGTCACACCTCATGCCGCTGCGCCACGACTGGCCTCATTCTCATTTTCTCATTTTTGATTATTATAATTACGATACAATTTGTGATTCTATAAAAAACATATTCCTATTACTGTTACTTGTCAAATACTGATTGTCGAACATATAAAAATAAATGGTTTATAATTAATAAAATATACCTTTCTAAAATTACTAAATTTTTCATTGTTTCTAGTTACTCCGAGCCTGTTACTTCTAGCTTCTAACAAGGGGCAAGTTGTAACTAGTTTTATTTTTTACAAAAGTTAATTTTATATGAAATACGATAATAATTTCATCAAGTTGATACTTGGATTAAATATTCAAATACTTACTACACCATAAACATATACACAAAAAATAACTAGAATATATTTATCAGCTTCACGCTGTATCCCGCACACAGCAGGGTAGGCAGAGGGAACCTAGTGTTAAGACACTCCGTTCCCCACTTTCTGCCGAAATATAGAATATGAAAGAAAAAAAGTGTTTCAGAAAGCCCCAGTCTCCCCTACTTGATTATGTAAGTCAATAATTATATAAATCAATATATTTTTAGGGTTCCGTACCTCAACAGATAAAAATGGAACCATCGTAATGTATAATCATAACGTCAAGATCATTTACCTCGAGATCACGTGGAGGTATCAAACTGAAACTGTATATCGAATATTCTGGCTCTGGGTCTACGATCCCATGAAGCACAAAAAAAGTTAAGCTTTTATGTCAATTTAATCAAAATATACGAGCATTGAGTAAACTTTACTTGGATAACTTTTATTTTGTACTCCCCGTTGACTCGCACCTAACTGGTTTTTCCTATTATATAAATAAAAATTCTGTAATATGTTTAATATGTTTAACTTTACGTTCAAACTCATACACAATATTTTATTCCCGGCTAATTTTACAATAACTTCTGCTTGTACCTACTGAAAATAAAAAGAAAAATATGTTTTAATTTATTTATTAAAAATGTTCTTTTCATACATATCATATGTGCGAGGCAGATTAAGTCATCCAATAATAATCAACGTTGATTGACTTTTTAATCTCAAGAGTCTTTCCATATTCTTATATGCTTTAAGCGTGAAGCGAAGCGTCCAGTGTAAATATTTCATTGTGTGTTTTTAATATTTTTTAGGGTTCCGTATCTCGAAAGGTAAAAACGGAGTCCTTATATTGTCCTTATTATCCGTCCATCTGTACGTCTATTAGGACCATTTTTCTCAAGAACGTTTGGAGGTAACAAGCTGAAATTTACATGAAATACCTACTTAGGTTTGCGTCCCTTTGAGCTGCGAAACACCAAACTTCTGAGTCAATGCAATAAAAAGATACAGCCATTTATGCCGCAAATTTCCGGAAATTTTCGGAACCCGCAATGAAATAAAAACCTACAGGGTACTGCCCGTGAACTCCAAATCTTGAAATTCGGTACTAAGTAACGTTTTGTAGCACAGATAAAGAAAAAATAGTGAAAAGTAAAATTTTATAGATATTTCGTAGAAAATAATCATTACAAATTTATATTTGCAATGATGCATACTAATTAGAGTGCCCCACAAAATTAAGTTTATCCACTTAAGTACTTTCCTTTTCCCAGTTCCCAGTTGACCCACAATCCTGAAATTAATACGGAAGCGTCGATGCGTGAGTCTGACTCGCACTTAACCGTTTTTTTAGGTTTTCGCGGTTTTTTTATTAAAACAGAAAATAATTTAAAACAGAAATAGCACGAACAATATACGTAAATATTCATACGGTTCGAATGAAAAACAATTTTTCATGTAATTCAATTTAATCTCTATACTACCAGCTTTGAGCTTAAATCGTGGCAAACGTGACTGCCTCAAAGCTTCTCTGTACACGTGCCTCTTAATCCGACGCAAACACAATTTTGTCTAAACTAATAGTAAAAACATTGAAAGTTATGAAACTTTATCATGAAATATTATTTCATATCCGCCTACTGGAATAACTATGAGGATGTACAAATTTATAGGACAACAACATTATTATAAATAATATGAAATAGAGGCCGTCGTGACGCAGGGGCATAAGCAGCGACTGTGACGCGACGGTTGTGAGTTCGATCCCCACTCAATGAAACTATTTGGCGTTGAGTTCCCCCACTCAACACACAATGCCTTCAAACATTCAGGATATAATGTACTTCGTTGTATATGGATAACATAAATTAATAATGATGTTTGTTTATTTCTAGATCTCTCATTATAATGATAGTTTTATTACAATACATTTTTATATACATATAATTGTAATCTATTTTTGATTTATATTTCAAGTGGCAGTTCTGATTCTGCTCAATGCGTTATTGGCAAATATAGCTATATGTAAGCATTAGAGGCTATGAGTACCGAGGTACTCGATATTTCTATTCAATAAACAATTTGTCGGTAATATAATGAGTGAAGTACCTTTATTGTGCCTTAACGTGGTACAAAACTAAAATAATAATTAGTATTGAGGCTTTGTTTCGTATCAAGAGTGAAACAGTATTTTCTCTTGCATAAACTCGAATGAAACAGATTAATTAACCAGCTAGGTAGGGTTGTAAGGCCGTCACCTACGCGCGAGGACGAGGGCGCGTGGTATATAACCGCGTACGCCGTGATCAAGCTCCCATTTGCTTTAGAACCATCGACTCGAAACCCTCCAGATATCCTGAAAGTACTGAACGTTTGATCTTCACTGTCTAGCTACGTCAAGTAAGTGAATTATGAATATTTTTTTATTATTTTTGTTGTAATAGAAAAAAAATATTTTTTTAACACATGTATGTGCATGTATATAATAATTAATATATGTACATATGTACATACATTAATATATATAAAATATGTTTATATATCTGTACGTACATATGCGAAAAAAAAAATTACATTCTGTATTGGGACACATAATATAAATATAGCTATTTGTAATAATTATTTCATTTGGTTTGAAAAAGTCTATTTACTTATTATGCTTATTAACTTATGTTTTATTTATTAATTTCAATCATTAAAATACTATTTTTCAAATCATGCATATATACTGCGTCACTATCATTTTTTATTTTTACCTGTTTGTATTAAGACTAAATTATATTAATGATTCTAATAGGAATCATTAATAAAATTTTGTCTTAATAAACTCTATAATATTTTTTAAACATTTATTTATATGGAAGTATAACAAGAATATGTGGCTTATTGTATAAAAAAACCAGTCAAATGGTAGTCGGACTCGCATACCGAGGGTTCCGTACAAATTTCAGGATTGTATGTCAAAGGGACACAATTGAGTAATCGACAGTACAATTTTTACAAGTTGACAAACTTAAGTTCCCGGACGTATGCACTCATTTTATATGTATCGAACTAAATTTATAAGTTTGTTATTTTTTTTCTATAAAATATCTACAAATGTTATTTTTTTTTCTTTATTTGTACTGCAAGTTCTGGCTACCTGCCGAATTTCATGATTGTAGGTCCATGAGACGTACGCAACAGGTTTTGATCACGCTGCAAATTTCATACAAAATGCAGCAGTTTGCGTTGACTTAGAAGTTTGTTTCTTTTTGTATTTCAAGGGACCATAGATACAGGATATTAATCTTAGATCGGTACGTACGCAATCTCGTGATAAATGCTCTTGACATACAAACAGACGGACGAAGTGATCCTATAAACGAACTGATTTTCCTTTTGAGGTACGAAACCCTAAAAAAGATATTCAAAAATCTTTCAAGGATTTATTGTGATGATTATGAATAGCATACTTCCTTGAAATAATTTTGATTGCCTGTTAGATAAAGCAAGAGATACTTTCAGTTATATTTTTTTACAAAAGGACCTTTGTGTATAATAAAATTTCATAAAAATATCGTGCTTATTTTTTAACGTATAATACAAAAACATTTTTCTGCCTAAAAAAGGCAAATCAAAGAGAATTTGCAAATGAAGTGACAGCGAAAACTCTAACAAATGATTTTTATTAATTTTTAATTTTTATTCAGTAAAATAAAAGATAAATAGAAAAACAAAAATTATCTTTAATCCAAGAGGCCAGTCGTGGCGCAGCGGCACCTGGTGTGACTGTAAAACCGACTGGTTGTGGGTTCGATCCCCACTCGAGGAGATGAAATATTTCCTTAAATTTATATTTACATTTCTTCGCTGTGGTGTCGAGGTTGAGCGCAGCATTGAGTTCTGGCACTAAACACGCAATGCCTCCAGAATTTGGCAAAAAGTGGGGAACGGAGTGTCTTAACACTAGATTCCCTCTGCCTACCCTGCTATGTGCGGGATACAACGTGAAGCTGATATAATTTTTTATTTTTAATCCATTATTAATCTCTGTACTGAATATTGAAATTGACATGGAAGTATTTATGTAAATGTAAACAACTTTTAATTGAAAAATCTGATATTTACCTAGACTAAAAACAAAAAAAAACTATAATTATGCTTTATTTAGTACACATATTTCTGTATTTTTAAAACAAACGTACATTCTGATCATTTTTAGAACGCCTAACTATTATATCAAAAACAAATAAAACAAATTGAACTTTTTTTTCGCTTTTTTATTTGCTTTGATTCTGCAATATGCAGAATAATGTAGATATAAAAAAATGTAAGAGTTACTTCTACACAAAAATATATCTTAATCTGTTTTTCTGGCAATAAAATGAAATTAATAATTTGAGAGGTTATTTTTATTGCTTAGTTTTAGGCACATTAGGCAGTCTTTTTTTAGTTTCACGCTGTATACTGCACGCCGTAAAGTGAGCATGTGGAACCTGGGAACCTAATGTTAAAGCACTCCGTCGACATTGAGATACTACTAGAGATAGCCTTTCCTCTGTATCTTGTATCACTTTCAATCAGCTCTATATGGCATTTTAAACATGTAGCAAAATTAAGTTCCGGGTTCCTATATCTAATGAAACATTAAGCTTAAGCTTATTTAAAGACATAAAACTTGCATAACAACGAAACCATAGAATGTTGAAAGTTATAAACTTTATTTATTCTCGGCGTCTATCATATTAAGATAAAAAAGAATAGCTCGGTAACCGAACACCACGTTATAAAATATATTCTCCTTACGTAAATACTGAAGAACTTTTCTAATATATGCAAAGAATCTTTATACTGTGAGCCTAAGGCGAACATTGTAAATTTATTCATTTAATATACACAGTTTGAATTGAAACTTGTCAATTCAAAATTATAAAATAAGTGATTTTAAAATATTTTTTAACATATACTAATTATAAAATATGTGGAGGCCAATCGTGGCGCAGGGGCACAGAGTCTGCCTGTCAATCGACTGGTTGTGGGTTCAATCCCCACCCGAGGAGAAGAAATATTTATTTACGTTTATATTTTCATTTCTTCGCTCTGGTGTCGAAGGGGAAGCGCGGCGTTGAGTTCCGCCACTCAACACGCAATGCCTCCAGAATTCGGCAGAAAGTGGGGAACGGAGTGACTTAACACTAGGTTCTATCAGCCTACCCTGCTGTGTGCGGGATACTGCATGAAGTTGAAAAAAAAATATGTGATTTTATAATTTTGATTTGAAAAGTTTCATTTGAATAAAACTATGTTGGCCGTCTAATACCTATTGGCGGGGGAACTTTCAAATAAACTTCTTTTTACCAATCGAATATTTAGGGCAATAAAATACAGTAACAATAGCATGACATTTCGGAAAACTAAACTAATATAAAAACAAATATTGTATATACATACCCTTGGGTATGATGGTAACATGACGATTGTGGATTCGATCCCCACTCGTCATGTTACCGTCATACCCTCTATTTATTAATATTTTCATTTCTTATCAAGGAAACAGACCGGCGTAGAGTTCCGCCTCCTCAACACGTTATGCATCGAAAAATTCGGAGGAGTGTGGGGAACGTAGTGTCTTAACACAACGTTGTCTCCTACTCTGCTATATGCGGGATCCAGCGTGAAACAAAAAAAATGTACAAAACTGACTCTAAATATCAATAACTAAATAAGCGAAGGTGTTAAATAGAACTTATAATTTGGCTGAAAGGTACCTAAATGTAGTAAATAATTAGGGGCTTTTAGAGAAACGCTTAAACGATCTACGAAGCATTCATTGCTTAATATTTAAAAGAAACGTGTAGGCGTTTTATTTTACAAACTACATCCCTTAACAAAACACGATAGAATCAATTAGCATTCTTCTAAATAATTTATAGAAAATTGGTTTAGACCAAAAGTACATCCTTTAAGTATTTTATTGTTAACATCTATATATAGATATATAAATTTTACTATGTCCGCAAATTGAACTGAATGAAAGGATGTATCTAAAACAGATTTCGTGCTATGTATTTGACATCAATTAAGATAAATTATAGTACCAGCAATTAAGACCACGATATTCTTCTCGAACGCTCATCGAACATAACTGTAAATTGTAAATATTTGTAAAACACATATAAACACACCGTGTTGCTTGTTAATGTAGTTTAAATATGAAATTGAACCCGACAGATGAGGTTTCATCTTTTGATATATTTTTTGGGTTTCTTTAAACATATATTGCATTCACTTAAAAATCTTTAACGGAATGGATTTTTTATGAAACATATAAAAATTTAAACGTAGCAGGATTTGAACTCGCACCTCTAAGAGGCCCTCCAAGTGCACTGATCAACTAAGCCATACGTTCTCATTGGGCTAGGTCAAAATTGTCATATCCTTATTACAACTTATTTATGTTTTTAGGATCTCTATAGGATAGGAAAGATTTTTAACAGAGAAACTTATTAGGGGGTCCTCTTTACTCATACTCCAGAGTACGAGAAATGGGTCAAGATTAAAATATATCCTTAATACTTCCTACTTGATACCGTATGTATGTATGTGCTGTAATTTGCTACGGGATATTGCTACGACATCTCGTAGCAATATATAGAAAATGATAAGATTCGACGATGTATTTTAAAATAAGTTGCTTTTGCAGCAACTGTTGAGTTTCTTGCCGGCTCTTCTCAGCAGAACTGCCTTCCGAACCGGTGGTAGCTTTTTATTTTTTGTTATATGTTCATTCGACGATTCAAAAGTGCTTATAAAAGTTTATTTGAATAAAGAATATTTTGAATTTGAATTTGAATTTGATTACGTTTTATATTATTATGTTTGCAAGCCAGCTTCTAATATATTTGATATGTATATATGTATATGAGTATAATTAAATGAATGTTGTTCCATGGTCAGTAATTTATCATACGGAAACAAAATAAAAAAAAAAATCAAAATCAGCTTCACGCTGTATCCCGCACACAGCAGGGTGGGCAGAGGGAACCTAGTCTTAAGACACTCTGTTCCCCACTTTCTGCCGAATTCTGGAGGCATTGCGTGTTGAGTGGCAGAACTCAACGCCGCGCTTAACCTCGACACCAGAGCGAAGAAATAGAAATATAAATTTAAGTAAATATTTCATCTCCTCGGGTGGGGATCGAACCCACAACCAGTCGGTTTTACAGTCACACCTCGTGCCGCTGCGCCACGACTGGCCTCAAGGAAACAAAATTTAATAACATATAAAACTAAATTATTAATTATTCCTTCGCAATTTTCTTAAAATATATTTTATAATAAAAGTACTCACTTTTATGCTTTCCTTAAGAACTAGCTACTTAGACTTTAAAAAGTTAATTGCACTCGGCACTCTAAAGCAGCACTTAATATCGTAGACGGATGTCCTTTTTAATTGTCGTTAATAGATAATGTAATTAATATTTCTTTTATCATTTAAGTTAAGAATAACACCATAAATATTTTTAACAACAACGTTTTATCTAAGGTATCTTCATAAGAAAATATGAACTCTATCATATACATATATTTATAAATCCTTAAAAAATGAAATCTCGTTTATTATAATTCCCAGAATTTACCAAAAATGTAAAAAACAGCCATTTATATAACCCTCATCACACAAATCTAATTTTAAATGCATATAGCCCAACCAATTGTGATTGATACAGCCCATCTTCAATCTATAGCGAAATTGGATACAAAAAACTCGTTACATCGATTCATATACCACATATACATATATATGTACTTTATATATGCATCTCAGAAGACATCCACGATATGCTGCTTCATTTATTTTTTCACTTTCAACGCCTTTGCATACTAATGTCGAGTTTAATCGAACTTATATAAAAGTCTCGTTACTGCCAATGGAATTTTTATATGGAATTATTTTTCATTTAAAGTATGAACCAATCATGGATAGGAAACAATCTTTTTTTATATGAATTTCATTTTCATTTTCTTTATTGGGAAACCCATTAGTATTTTCCCAATATATGGGATGATTCAACAGGTTATTACAGCAGTATTCAAAGTATATATATGACAGACTGTCCTTGTGTACTGAAGGGTTCATTGATATATTGTATCTCGCGTTTCCAATTATATGTCAAGGCGAATCTGGAATGCCGCGATTGTGATATGATGCCTTCTGGGACTTCCCTTATAAAGAGACGCAAAACGTTATTCTCATATTTTTCAAAGAGTGATGTCTTTTTATTTAATAATATCTAATTTTATATGTATTTGCTATAATAGCTAAACCTTTTGCAATGATAATATACCTAAACGTTAACTATATTGATGTATACTATTAGCTTGCATCGTCAGTTATCATAAGGAAATAATCAATAAAAACAAAATAATACAATAATAAGAATATACGTTCGTGGCACAAGCGTGTGACTGTAAACGTAACAGTTGTGGGAAAGTGGGGAACAGAGTGTCTTAACACTAGGTTCCTCTGCCTATCCTACTGCGGGATACAGCTTCAAGCTGAAAAAAAGGAATCATTGCATATTATTGCAAGCAAAAAATTTAATTACATTAAAACGAATTCAAACGGGTACACCGAAAACAATAAATGGTATTTATAAATGAAATGTACAATCGGAAATAGACACGTTATATAAATGCAGTCGGATCACCCGTCTGATCACTTAATTGAGATATAAACTTAGTAGTCGACATCATAAAAAAGAAATAACCTTCCAACGGACAGTTCGTCGCATTTCCCAAAGGTTCTCGCATATGGGGCTCTTACTTTATTTCAACTCGTACTATTTAGATTGAAGACCTAACGTTTTTTTTATTATACATCCTTTTTAAAAAACGTTACATTACTTATATTAAGTGAACTTAGAAGTTCCCTTATTGGTATGTTTTACTTAGTTGTGACGTATTAGTCAAATGTTTAAAAGTAACTTGAAATATCCTAATGAGTACCTGTTAAAATAACTTATATTATAATTCAAAGTTTTTAAACATTTTTAAAGTAACACTTTATTATTACATCCACACTTAAGAAAGAAAAATATTTATTTAGAAAACGTATAAAAATGTTGAACGTAGCGAGACTCGAACCCGCGCCTCCTGGAAACCAACCTGGTCGGGTAAGTTCATTATTTAGGTCTCCAATACGGTACAATATTTAAAACCGAACCATTAATAGCTAAAATATTAATGATTTATGTCCACCAACGCTTTCAATCTTTTTAACTATAAACCTCGAAATAAGCCAAATGTTTTCCAACCTGAATTGATATTGCAATAAATTTGAACTTTTGAAATTATTTATATTTAAAATACTTATATTATGAGTGAGTATATCACATATGTCAGTGCAAGTTTCATTTCAATTCTCTTTTAAGCCCGTATGATATGAAAAATGTACTTGTATTGTGGTGGAGGCTATTTTTTACAGATCTTAAAAAGATAAGACAAGAAAATAAAGATAAACATAAGCTCACAGCTGTAGTACATAGATAGCATTTTGCTCAGCTTTATGAAGTCTGCTGCTGAACATAGGCTTTCCCTAATGTTCGACTCTGTGTCCGACCCTGCGTCTTTTGAATCCAACGGATTCCCACTGTCTTTTTGAGGTTGTCAGTCTATCTGGTTGTAGGGCGGCCTATACATATATTTGTTAAATGCTTACTTATAAAGCTCTTATAAACTTAAGAGAAAAGAAAATAAATATTCTATATGAGCAGAAGAACAATTAGCTTATCTACATTTATGTGAAGGATTAACTAACACTTAAGAATAGTATATGAAGTGAGTAATTAAGTTACCCGTGATCCACATTTTCTCCTTCTGTGTATTTGTCATTGTGATTTAGTTAAGCAACGTTGCAGCTGCGGTAAACCACTAACTAATTGCGTATATATGTATTTATACGATAAAGGTTGTATGCATACTGGTAATAGTGGTTTCTATTAAAGCAAAATGTCTTAACTATATGTTATATTTGTACGTAGAAAGTTTTGGTTGAGATCCAGCATTGTAAGTTTAGACTTAGATTTATATTTACTAATGTTTATCTATATATATAAAAGGACTTGTGCTGACTGACTGAGGTAAGACGCACGCAGAGCCGTAACCGCTGATGGTAGAAACGTGAAATTTGGGCAGATGTTTATTTTCATATTCTGGACATCCACTAAGAAGAAAATTTGAAAAATTTTAACCCTACAGGGATGAAATTGGGGTTGAAAGTTTGTATGGAAAAAAAATTAAATCGACACCGATTTTTATGAAATTTGAAATTTAGACTCTTAAAAACATTTCATTGAACACGTGTTTCATGGTTTTTTAGAATTCACTCCTAATAAGCGGGCGAAGCCGCGCGCGCCCTCTAGTAACTATATAATTTGAATAAATAGTAGTCAGTGAGGCCTTATGTCCAGACACAGAATTCATAGATGGACAGACAGATACGCTTTACGATCACTTTTCTGGATTTTGAATCCATCTGCGTGAAAGAAACTTATTTTACATTATCAGCTTCTCGCTGTATCCTTGTAGCAGGGTAGGCAAAGGTAGCCTCGTATTAAGACACTCCACACCCCATTTTCCGCCGAATTCTGGAGGCGTTGACTGTTGTGATATTTTGTATTATTTAATATTAGATAATTAATGATTTGATTATTTTAAATACGCTTCTTTGTGCTCGCAATGGCAGTGGGTCCGATTTTTATCCTTCCATGTTTCTATCTAAAATAATTTTCTTTTTTTAATCTGGTGAGTTGAGTGGAGTGAGTTTTTTGTCAGACAATTAAACTAATATTTAAAAGAGAACTGAGGAGAACAGATTGGCTTGAGTGAGTGTGAATGAAAATGAGGCACGAAAATAAAGAAAAAAATTCTTGCAGGCAACTCTCCCCACAATGAACACGATGTCGTACAACACCAGCCTGATGCTCTTGATGGGTATCCTTGTCATACTCATTATGACCGTAGTCGCTGCACCAATGGTAATTATATTATATTGCATATTTATATAGTAATATTTAATAATAGTAATTCTTATAATACATAATTACAATTATATGAGTAAAAGGGAATTTATTAAGGTTACAAATAATTTTAAAACATGAAAGATATTTTTATTTTTCAACATTTTTTAAAGTGTTATTCCACACTTAGGAAAGAAAAATACTTATTTAAAAAACGTATAAAAATTTGAACGTTCTAAATAAGTAGCATGAAAGATATTTTTTGCTATTGTAATGTCATTATTCTTTATTACTACAAATATTAACTTAATATTATTAAATTAACTGTATTAGGAGACTGAAGACGAGCAAGTGGAGAATTCAATGATAGCGCGTCCCGACGACCTCGCTGACCTCTCCGTACCGTGGGACGCTCTAAACACCGCCGCGCTACGCAAACTGCTGTTGCAACTCGATGCTGATGAAAGGTAATATTTGAATTCCATTGATAATATTATACACATATATTATTACTGTGAAGTTATACGAATTGTTAAGTAACATTGCAGCTTCAAGCTGCATATTACAGGGTAGGCAGAGGGAACCTAGTGTTAAAACACCCCACTTTCCGCCGAATTTTCGAAACATTGCTTGTTGAGGGTTGGAACTCAACGCCGCGCTTCTGCCTTGGTGCCAGAGCCAAGAAATGATTAATAAATAATAATTAATTCTCCGGAGTGGGTATCGAGCTCCCAACTGTCGCCTCACACGCTTGTGCCCCTACGTCAAAACGACTCTACATTATAAACATATATCGTTACTGTTACCAAAGCCCAAAGGGCTGATGAGTTCTTTTAATTATTTGTCAGAGGTTTATTTCATTTACGATATTTATTTAGAAGGCCATTATAATACGGTTATCCAATATATATTTTATATTATTGTTACTATGATTTATTTGTAATAGTAATATGAAATAAAGAACCTGTTTCTCAATTACACATTGAAGAAATAAGTTAATTATAACGAACTAAGTACTTTCTACCGGAGCTTACAACCGCTTAGCATATTGATTGCATGTCTCTTTGTAATTGCTAGCTTTTATCCCATCTGATTTCTATTAGCGCAGTCAGCTAGAAGCATTACATTAAATTGAATAAATTAAATATATTTTTATTTATATTTCCATTTCTTCGCTCTGGTATCGAGGTTAAGCGCGGCGTTGAGTTCTGCCACTCAACACGCAATGCCTCCAGAATTCGGCAGAAAGTGGGGAACGGAGTGTCTTAACACTAGGTTCCCTCTGCCTACCCTGCTGTGTGCGGGATACAGCGTGAAGCTTAAAAAAAAGATATATATTTTTAATGACGTCACATTTTGTTTAGAAATTTTTAAAGATATATAAAAATATTGAGGCCAGTCATGGCGCAGTGGTACAAAGTGTGACTGTAAAACCGACTGGTTGTGGGTTAGATCCCCACTCGAGGAGATGAAATATTGACTTAAATTTATATTTTCATTATTCACTCTGGTGCACGGCGTTGAGTTCTGCCACTCAACACGCAATGCCTCCAGAATTCAAATCAGAAAGTGGGGAACGGAGTGCCTTAACACTTGGTTCCCTCTGCCCACCCTGATGTATGCGGGATACAGCGTGAAGCTATAAAAATAATAATAATAAAACCAGTTGCATATCGGTAGTAAGCAAATACTGAACATTATCTTATTTCGGTAAAATTGAATTTATATACTGTAATTGCGCATGGTGAACAAGGGTGTGACTGTAATGCGACGGTTGTGGGTTCGTTCCCGAACAGAGTAAATGAATTACTATTTATTTACATTTTTCATTTCCTCGCTCTGGCACTCTCTTTTCTCATTTCTTCAATGCAAAAAGGGCGGCGTTGAGTTCCGCCACTTAACACGCAATGTCTTGAATAAAGAGAGAGAAAAGCCGAATTTATATCTTAAACGTCATTCTTCTTAACAAATTTTATTATATTTAGATTGGGAGGACGTGTCGGTCGCTCTTGGCCGCAGTCAGAGCCACGTGGTTGGGGAGTACGAACGATCGACGGCAGGCTGGCTCGACAGTGGCGCGCTGACAAACGGCAAGTCCGCTTCCGGCAATGCTACTTCAACCCAATCTCCTGCTTCCGCAAGTGAATCTACCGACGCTTCCTATATTAATATTTTCCTTGAAAGACAATGTTTAAAAAAAATATGTAAATAAATCTATTTCGCTGATCAATAAAATTAGGTCGAGTATTATTGTTCTTATCTAGACATGTTTACTACCCTTGTCTTACTGTTGTAGGTATATGTATTACATATGTTATATATAATTATTGTTGTTATCATGCTGCGTAGTTTACTTTAAAATATTTTGTTAGTATTTGATAAATTGATTTCCTTTACATCATATTATTTTACTTCATTAACAATCTTTAGTTTCAATTATTTTTCCTAAATATATTACTAATTAATATAATTACTTTTCTGACAAATGAAATTAAACACGTTCATTCACAGATAACAACAATGAATGAATGAGAACCCTAGACCATTCGTTCTTAACATATTTTCTTGAGATCTTTTTTATTCCTCTTCGTGTATTCTAGATCTAATAAATATTTTTATCTATTATACTTAAATATCTGGTAGAAAGTAATTTTATGTACCTTTAGCATTATTTCCTGTACACATCTAGTCAATGAATAAATTTAATGTTTGTCTTAATGGCCTTTAATTTGTACTCTAATGTTTTGCATCTTTTATAATTATTTTTTACCAAATAGTAAATAATAATATTGAAATATTGAAATTTTAAAATTAAAATTTAAAAAATGAAAATTAGATTTTCAATGATTGCATTTCTCGTTCTCATTTATTTCCATAAAAGAGTTGGGATTTCCTACTTTTATTCTGCTTTCAAAACTAGTTTCAATTGCTTTGATCAACATTATTGGAAACATTTCTGAATGCGTCGGAAAATAACTGGAAACCTAACCTTGAGTGACAGCATCGTAGTATAAAGAAAACAATTTTTTTAGAAACGTAATATAAAATTTCACTACTCTACGAAAGTAGTACTACTACGAAAAATATGTTACGTATTCACGCTACGTCTCTTGCCTTTGACAGTTTATGAATATTTAAGTGTAACTATAAATCATTTTTTGTAGACTTTTATATCATAGTGACTTAAGCCTTTCTCACATGAGAAAATGAAATATTCAATTTTATAATTTCCTCGCTCTGGTAATGGAGTAAAACGCGGTGTTGAATTCCGCCACAAGCCACAACAATACCTCTAAAATTCGGCAGAAAGTAGAGACGAAAACATCTTAATGGGAATGGAGTGTCTTAACACTAGGTTCCCAACCTAGGAACTTACGAGTTATCTCCTCTGCCTATTCTAATACGTTCGGGATACAAAGTAAATTTTAAAAAATCTTATTCCTGCTTCGCCTTCGTGACTTGTGACAAATTCTAAGTATCCTGCTGACTATATAATATACATATACGTGAGTACATGTGAGTATATCGAAGCGATTAACGTCTATTTAGCACAAAAATATTTTTCCAATTCTACGTAGCAATTTCTGATATAAACGTGTTCAACCAAACAAACTGTACAGCATTGTAATTTTAGAATAGATACTATAACTTTTTATTTAATTTTCTATATAATTGATATTTTATTATATTGTATTATATTCATTAATATCTCTATAATCTATAATAATAAATAGGTATGGTATTTCATAAATATTACTAAAAGTCTGATTTACATTTACATTTTAGCAAAAAAGGATTTGTAACTAAGTATAAATTATTAAGTAAATACCTATGAATAGGAAACCCTTCAACGGCTATACATTGTAAAATAATACAGTCACATCTTTTGAATACTGTCTAATTTTAAAATAAGGCTTTTTTCCTTTTAAAATTTTAGAAATTCTTTATTTCATTTAGTAAAATAAATAATTTTCTTTTGTACTAGTAACATTTAAGAACAATACATTTAAAGTAAGCTTCTTAGAATCTTCTCAATACCTATAATTTGGAATCCAATTGTTTATAAAGGCCAGTCGTGGCGCAGGGACACAAAGTGTACCTGTAAAAGTGACTGGTTGTGGGTTCGATCCTCACTCGAGGAAATGAAACATTTATTTACATTTATATTTTCATTTCAACGCTCTGCTGTCGAGGCATAGCGCGACGTTGAGTTCCGCCACTCAACACGCAACGCCTCAAGAACGCGTCGGAAAGTGGGGAAAGGAGTGTCTTCACACTAGGTTCCCTCTGCCTGCTGTATGCGGGATACAGCGTGAAGCTGATTTTTTTTAAATTTGTTTATAGAATGTATATATTAATATTTGGTAATAGTATATTGCGTGAAACTAATATGACGCTATAAAATCAAATTTTAATGAAAAGGATCATTATATGACAAGACTATTTTATACAATTGACATGTATTTTACCTTTTATAATTTTTTTATTTGTGGCCAGTCGTGGCGCAGGGGCACAAAATGTAAATGCGACTGGTCGTGGATTCGATTCCTACTCGAGGAAATGAAATATTTATTTAAATTTATATTTCCATTTAGCCGCTCTGCAATCGAGGCAAAGCGCGGCCTTGAGTTCCGCTACTCAGCACGTAATACTTCCAGAACTCGGTGAAGTTTCCTCTACCTACATTGATGTGTGTGGAATACAGCCTGAAGCTAATTTTTTTTAATCTTTTTTTCCATAGTAATAATGGGTTGAAGAAACCATCTTCTTCACAAAGCGCTACAAATATTACCTATATCGCCAGTGTCCCTTCAAAGTTCCATTATAATTTGATCATAATCGGTTCAAGAACTTCAAAGATAGTTTATAGTCTCACTAAATTCAATAATGATCGGTAAACGAAACAAGATTGTGTGTATAGCACGTACTATATATATATATTATGTGGTTAATTCAATCTAATCTTCGAAATGACTTAAAAACTCATTTTTTCTAAGAAATAAAAATGTTTTGGCGCATTTTCAGTTAAAGGCTGCCGTCTGCCAATAAAGACAAACAAATAATAATACGTTTTTATATTCCGCAATACTTTTTTAACAGCTTCACGCTTTATCCCGCACACAGCAGGATAGACAGAGGAAACGTAGTGTTAAGACACTCCGTTAACCCTTTTTCCCCCGAAATCTGGAGGCATTGCGTGTTGAGAAGCGGAACTCAATCAGAGAAAAAAAATGAAAGCGACTCATGGAACGTACTTGAGGAAATAAAATAATGAATTCATTTCCTCGAGTGCGCATCGAACCAGGCGCGCTTACAGTCACACACTTGTGCCACTGCGCCACACCTAGCCTTATGTACTCCTAAATAAAAAAAATATCACACCAAAATCATCACAACAAGCGTTTTACAGAGCAATATAAATTAAAATAAAATATTGAATTACAAAATCAATTGAATTACGTTTACTATGTACATTTGCATTTATTCATCAATAAAATCAACATTCTTAGAGAATAAGTAACATAACTTTAAGGCGCATGTGACGCCACTAGGTATAAATTAGGTCACAACATACCTATTTTAATATTGCTGTCACGGCTCCTTTGTAGGGTTCAATTAAGTTAAATTCACGCGCTATAGATTTGCAATACAGAAATACGTTACTTTAAGTAAATGCATACATAAAATAAATAAAGTTTAAATAATATATATTTTTTTAAATATTATGCCACAATTTTCTATATTCAATTACGTATTAAATAAAGATGTATGGATATCTATCGTTTTTATGTTTATCGTGATAATAATAAAATAATAAATGATGTATTGGTTTTTATAGAGCGTATAAAGTTACGTTGAGTAGCATTATTGTAAAATATAATATTAGTAACAGTTTCTTTATAGTAATAATGTAAATAATAATGTTATTATGTAATATATATGTGTAGAAAGAAACATTAATATTTTTATAAACTTTCAATTCTGTTTATTTATCCTTAATTGCAACACAATGCAAGTAGTTCTTGTAACATAAATTCCGATTCCACAAAAATTCGAGGTAAAAACTTGATCTATTTTTCTATCATCATACAAATAATAATTTACAAACAATATCAAATAATAAAACATTGCAAACTGAAGATTTAGCCAATTCAATAAAACAGTTGTATGTAGTAACTCTAAGCGAAGAAATGAAATATTATTAAATTATAATTTATTTCCTCGAGCGAGAACTGAACCCATAACCGTTCAAAATTGTTTAAAGTCACACGCTTGCACAAGCTGCTATTGTGCCACGACGCCACCTCATTAAGCTATTAAAAAAAAGATATTTAAAGAAAATTATTTAACTATACGGTGCTTAGGTAGATGGTAAGTACGCGTGCAAGGCAAGCGCAGTTTTTCCCGCATAAACTCCGATCCCGATCTTAAATCTTGAAATCTCGGTGTTTTTCATTATCATACAAGTTGAAAGCTACAGATTCAGCCCATTCAGTAAAACAGTTGTATAAAATACCTATTATAGCAATTAATCATTTTGTCTGAACTGTCTTTCTGTCGAACTAAATACTTTAAATGGATATAGCTTTTTTATTTATTAACTGATTGTAATAAAACAACCCTAATGTTAAGGGAAGCTCCCCAGAATCCAAGAGAGAAAACTGCATTTGAATCGGTTATTCCCGATTGCGGTTATTGCCGATTCTGAGATTAGCGTGAATAAACGTACACACAAACAGACAAAAAAATGGTAAAATATTGTTCATTAACAACATGTACATGTCTGTATATGGAAGATATATAAGAAAAAAATCTTATATATCTTCCATGTACAGACACCGTTACGATTTTATTATATAGAGTAGAGTAGATATATAGACGATAGTGAACGTTCCTAATTTGGGTTGGGTATTTTTTATTTTGATATAAAAAAAATATTATTTAATAGGATTAAGAAATACATCAAATTTAATTGTTTCTTATTAATATTATAAGTTATTCTATAATTTTATAAGCTATCACATTGTAACTTTTGTAAAGTAAATAATGATACCATAATATAAACTTAACAACGAATCTACTTCCTTCTATTTTATTTTGTATCAATTATATCAATAATTAAAAAAACATCACAATTTAATAATTGAGTAGGTACCTACAAAAAAAAATAAAAATTGACATTTTCGTAACAATTAACTTTTATTACTTTTGATTTTACACCCGTTCGTTAAAACTTTTATAATTAAAAAAAAAGATAACAAATATTAAAACTTAGGGGAACATTTCATATTATTTTAATGTGGGTAAAAATTTAAATATACAATATAATGAATAAAGTATTTTTTAATATCGTTTTTTTTTGTTATGTGATTGTATTTAACTAAAATTCTTGCAACGTTTGTATATTTAGCAAGGTAATAAATAATGAGCGGCCAGACGTGGTGCAGTGGCACAAAGTGTAAAAGCGACTGTATGTGGGTTCGATCCCCACTCGAGTATATAAAACATTTACTTAAATGTATATTTCCATTTCTTCGCTCCGGTGTCGAGGCGTTGACTTCTGCTACTCATCACGCAATGCCTCCAGAAGCCGGCAGAAAGTGGGCAACGGAGTGTTTTAACACTAGGTTCCCTCTGCCTACCCTGCTGTGTGCGGGATACAGCGTGAAGCTGATAATAAATAATGATGGAGAAATTACAGTTCAGACATTTGATTATCCGTAAAGTACTGTATATGTTTACGGAAATGTATATAATCCACCTTTGTTTACAATGCCTAGGAAATGTATATAATTCCTACATTCATAAGGAAATAACCTATAAAGCGGGGTAGGCAGAGGGAACCTAATGTTAAGACACTCCGTTCCCCACTCTCCGGTGAATTTATTGAGGCATTGCGTTTTGAGTGGCGGAACTCAACGCCGGGGTTTTGCCTTGGTGCCAGAGCGAAGAAATCAAAATATTAATAAATAATAATTCCGACCGTCGCGACACTTTTGAGCCATTGCGTCACGTAGGCCTAACTATACGGAATATATTGGAATGATAAGACAGAACATGTGATCTTGGCCTATTTAACAAATTTAATTATATCAATTACTTCCATAATAACTGTTGAGTACACGTGCCATTTCTTTATACCTTCCTTACACGGGAGTTGCCAACATAATTCGAAGTGAATAACTTAATTTCATGTGAGCCGTCGCCGCCTATCTCAACGGGCGGTGCCGTCGCCCTGGGTAATTTCACTTTGTATGAATTACCTACCTGTATTAGCGTTTTTACTATATATAGGTATATCATATTTTTATTCGAAACGATTGAATATTGTTTGATTACAGTACACTAAGAAGAAATAATCCAAAACTTGTATAGGTTCGTTAACAAAAACTTGGATTTGATTGTAAGCACATTTGGAACATACCTGGCTAGATACTCATAAATATTATTCTTATACAAAATCTTTACGACATACAAATATACTGTATATAAATATACCTACATATTTAGAGAAATAACTTAACTATGGAATAAACATAGAACATCGAGGCGATCGTGGCGCAGTGCGACACCGTCTGATTGTAGAAGTAGTGGGTATGCATATGATCTTTACTCGGGGTAATCAATGTATTACTAAAACTCTGGATTTTGAGACTCTGGATTTTAGAGCACGGCATGACACGTGGCTTCATAATCCTCCTCCTCCATCCTCCACTTAATAAAAAATTGACAAACTGTCATTGCTTAATAATGCGTATAGAAGAATTTGAATCAAACGTGCCAAAATATATTTTATTTATTTATTTTTAAATACAACAAAAACTCCTTCTACTATTTTATTTTTACTCATATTAACCCATAGAGATAGATTTTTCTTAAGTTACTATTATACATTTTTAAGGTTGTAATAATATATAGGTTTGACATTATATGCGTTGCTTATTTACAACGTGTGTGCAGGGTCTAGTTAGTGTATATTTTGACTTTGAGCATATATATGTGCATATATTGTTTAGAGAAAGCTTTTATTTAAACGCTCTAAAAAGGAGAAAATACTTTTTTCTTTTAAATTTTAAGTTTCAACTTTATAACCTTATTATACACAATTTATATGATTATAAAAGCTTGTCGCGATGATTAATATTTAATTAAATTGAAATTTTAAAAAATTAAGCTTAGCAGATTATACATAATTAAATTAGTACTGGTTTAATTACACAAGGAAATCGCTAGTTTAAGGTTAATTAATTTGCCAGTTAATTTCGTACAATCCAACTCTGCAATAAGGAGACCTTCTAATAATTTTACCCTCCTGAAGGCGTATGTATGCTTGACCAACGGTAAAGAGCTATAAGCCTAAGTAGATAACGATGTAGTTGACAATATACTACCTTGCGTTTTGCGTACTGTACAAGCCCAACATAATAAATACAATTGGCAACATTCTTCGTTCCGCGGTTCCGCCACTATGTTTAGCTGAAAATTGCACATACTTAAGCTGAATTAGGTGAACACTGTGTTTACCAAAGTCTATACGAACCGATGGTATATCAGTTTAGCTTTTTCAAGTTTTAACTGTCGTTGAGTACGTGTTTCGATATTGTCCAGACCACGCCTTTCGTTGACTCTTTGGCGTTTTGCGTCATCGTCTTCGTTAGCAAGTTTTTCCTGCCATTTTAATTTCTATTTCTGACCTCCTAAATTTTTCTCCTCCTCCTAAAATCAGTTTTCGTCGTCGCAAAAATAAACAAAGTCTATATAAAGGATATTTCAATTACAAATTCTTTTGAAAATTTTTCATAAACACATTTAGGTACCGGTCGCACAAACGTTTTTACTCAGTTTTTATGCAAAAGGTGTTTATTTTCTCTCTAGCATAAGCTCTTGCACGTACACGAGGCTCACCTACGTAAATTTGTTGAGAGCAAAAATGAAAAACTTACTTTTGTAAGTCTAAAAATATAAAAGGTATTTTGTCTTGCAATCTTAAATGCATGCATATTTTATGTAGGTATATTTAAAATATGACTAAAACGTAATATATGTTGAAACGTCATACGTCAACGTCAAATAAAAACTCGTGTATTATTTTAGCATACTCGATCGGCAGATCTTAGGTGGTCTATTTGTAAGGGCCCTCAGTATCTATCCATTTCACCCCTATGTATGTATGCCCAGAGATTTTCATTGCTTGATCAAATATTTGGGAGTTTGTGGTTTTCAGGAAAAACTCGGATTCTTGAAGACAATTGGCATATATATCCCGACTTGCTTTGCTTTTTTTTCCTCAATATAGCTCAATAAGAAGCTTTCTTCTCATGTAACATAACCTGTTTCATAACAGTTTAAAACTATCAGTCTATAAATCTTGGAAGTGAAATTTTACCAATGAGCTTAAACTACTGGTATTTTCCGCCATTCAACACACTATGTGCCAAATTCGGGTGGTAACAGGAGAATGGAGTGTCTTGATACTTGTTTTACAGAAAACCAACGTTTTATATGTATGATTACTATTATTATTATAATTTTGTCTATCTAGAAATTCTCGGTATATATATGTATGTTAAGCAAATAGCAGCTTTTGCCGAATAAATATTTGAACACTTAGAAATAGCATATTAAGAAGGCCGCGGAAAGTGATAAAGCCACAACTATATTAGCTACACACGCCAGATGTGATATTACAGTTTCAGTAGAATAACGCGATCAAAGGCATCAAAACATCACATTTAATTTGAACAGTCAAATAATTCAAATATGCGTATTTATTTTTAAAAATGTCGTAAATGTTTTATGTTTACCAAAATAAAATCTTAACAGACTCTCTAAAACAAACTCTTATAAAAAGTTATTTATAAATATAAAACATTATTTTTAGATAGATAGTAGATAATAAATAGCAAAAAAATGTACGTAATAAAAGTAGTAGCATGTGATAATTTAAGAAAAAATAATAGTTATTTATAATATCTTAATACATAATCTAGTTGAGACGCAAACGCGATACTTCCAAAATTCGACGGAAAGTGGACAACGAAATGTCTTAACACTAGGATCCCTCTGCCTAGCCTGCTCTGTGCGAGATACAAGGTGAAGCTGATTTTTTAATATATAATCTAGGTTTACATTCAAAAAAATAAATCAATAAAATATTTTAATCCAATATTAAACAGAACATACCTTTAATACTTACTTATTGACAAAATAATTTCGTATAACTAATTAAAATGAGCACGAAGTTGTCAATTACTTCCTTGGAAAACTCATTTATATTTTTGAACTTTATTAACTTTTAAAATTAATTACCGATACAATTTTATCGATTTTACTTATACGAAATAAATTTAAAACAGAATACACGGTTGTTGCTTAGGTTAGGTTAGATTAACATTGCTTAGAATATGGAAAGCCAGTGTTCAGTTATGTTTTTTTTTGGCCTTTACATTATTTTAATTAAAATTTAAAGAAGAGCCAGAAATCACTACGAAAAAACCAACAAAAAACTACGCTAAGAAACCAGAGACAACACGCTTAAAGGACCGCGCCTCGTGGAAATCGACTAAGTCCTCTGATCACAAGCGCGAATTCAAATCCCGCTATGTTTTAGTTTTTGTCATTTCTAAAGTTTTGTTTTTGTCATTTCTAAAGTGTGAAATAACACTTTAGAAATGATAAAAATATTTTATAAATAACATTCTTTCTTGTCAAATTATAATTCTAACTAATTATCTGTGGGTAACGGCAATTTCTACAAATCTCATAAATAAGTTGTAAACAAGGCATAAGAATTTAGACGTAGCTTGTTGTGAACGAATGGCTTAGTGGTCAGAACGCTTGGGCGGTTTTCAGGAGGCGCAGGTTGAAATCCCGCTGCGTTCAATTTTTTATACGTATATTACCTTATTGGTGCATATCCACTGATATGATATACTTATCTACGTTTGAATGAGCATAGATTCATATAAGTAATGTAAATGTGTACCTGTGTATTATCTGAAGTATTATATCTAAATGAATAGCTATCACAGCCAGTCGTGGCGCCAGTAACACAGCGAAAAGTGGAGAACGGCTATCTAGATAGATAGTAGAGAATAACTATGACAGTCAGTCGTGGCGCTGGTAACACAGCGAAAAGTGGAGAACGGAGTGTCTTAACACTAGATTTCCAGGTCTCTTCCTTCCTTCCCTGCTATGTGCAGAATACAGCGTGAAGCTTAAAACAACAAAATAATGTATCCTTCGTGGGATCTGCATATGCTATTTTCGCATAATATTTTGATATCTTTTAGTGTATATTATTATTATTTGCCTTGACGTTATATTTTTCAAGCAATGCCGCGCTTTAGTTCAACACCAGAACGAAAACATGAAAATATACATTATAAAAATAATTCGTTCGTTCGTTATTTTTATTAAATATTTCTTCGAATGGGGATTAAACCCACAATCGGTCCTGTCACAAACTAGTTGCGCCACGACTGACCTTTTAAAAAATTAACTCCAAAAAATTTACCTACATATTAAATCATAAATCATCAAACTAAAGGTACAATATTGCTATTAATATTAAAATATATAAAATATTACCTTTTTCTCGCCTCTATAGGTAATCTATTAGTGTATACACAATAGCGATTCAGCCATTTTCTAGAAAAACATCGTCCACTCTAATATTTCGTTTTCTATTTTTTTTTTGTTCATTTGAATTTTACAACAAAGAACATATTATTAAACAAAATTTTATATGAACTCACCATTCGAAGCTGTCTAATGGTAAAGATAACAGACGTTATCTGATTTTTAATGTTCCGTATCGCAAAAGAAAAAACGGAACCCTTATAAAATTACCTTGTAGTCCGTCCGTCCGTCTGTCAAGACTCAAGCCCATTGAAGGTATCAAGCTGAAATTGATATTAAATACTCTAGTCTACGATCCCTTGGTGCACAGAAAAAATCTGCGTCTACATCAACGCTATCAAATGATTCGGTTTCCTGCTCACCAACTGTTGTGAATTTGGCAGGAAATCAGAAGTTATAAATACAAGCAAAAGAAAAAATATGAAAAATTAACTTATATTTGTAGTTTGTAGCATTTAATACAATATGAGTGCATACACCCGGGAACTTAAGTTTGTCAACTTGTACATCCCGTTGACCTTAGGGTGTGTCCGAGTCACATTTGGCATTTTTTTTTTAATTCTTCATCAAGTCTTATTTCCTTATGCAATATTTTCAGCTTCACGCTGTAACCCGATCAATATGGTAGGCAGAGGGAACTTAGTTTTTTTTATGGAATAGGACAAGGCAAACGCGCGTTGTGGTCATGTGATGGTAAGTGATCACCGCCGCCCATGACCCCGTGCAACACCAGAGGAGCTACAGGTGCGTTGCCGGCCTTTAAGGTGGAGATAGACGCGCTTTTTGAAGGTACCCATGTCATATCGACCTGGAAACACTGCCGCGGGTAGGCCATTCCACAGCTCCGTGGCGCGTGGAAGGAAGTTCCTACGAAACCTCACAGTAGTGGAGTGCCACGTATCCAGGTGGTGTGGATGATATTTTTGCTGTTTCAGTTCTTCAGAACACTCCCCATGGTAAATGCGGTAGAGAACGCACAGCGAGGAGACGTCTCTACGCAAAGCCAAGATGTCAAGCCTTTCACAGATCATTGGGTCCCTAATGATTCAAACGGCTCTACATTGCACGCGATCAAATGGTTCAAACTGATACTGGGATGCACCAACCCAGAGATGAGTACAGTACTCTATATGAGGCCGAACCTGAGCCCTATCTATATTGACCCTATGGCCAATCGGTCTTTTGGCGTGAAGTACCGTCTCGCTCTGTTGATGACTCCTAGTTTTTTCGAGACCAACTTGGCCTTGCTTTCCAGATGATCGCGATACTGGCAATCCCTAAACTGGAGAGACTGGCGAATACTAAATATTTCTTTTCCTTGAGTGGGAATCGAACCCACATCCTATCGCATTTACAGTCACACTTGCGCCACGATATGCCCCTGCACTAAAAATGGCCTCAAAATATACGAACATTTATTTAATATTATTTAAGTATATTTGGAGAAAAATTATTACTTATTTTAGTATAGTTATCCGCCACCAGGTGGACCGACAATCTGGTCAAGGTCACGGGAAGCCGCTGGATGCAGGCAGCGCAGGGCCGATCGGCGTGGACACCCTTGTTTTGCCCACTTGGGCACCCTTTGAGAGGCCTATGTCCAAAAGTGGGCGTCGAAAGGCTGACGTGATGATCTATACTGTTGGGCACTTAATAAATCGTGATTTAAATATTTTAAATTTTTCTCACAAAAAAAGTCACTTGTAAATTCCGATTCTGCGACAATTCCAGGATAAAAAGTAACCTAAATATTGCTTCACAATCCTTTCTTCAATTTTTCAGTGTTAGTCCCATAAAAAAATTAACAGCCATTGCTAACAGGAAGACAGAGACAAAAAAAACGCATAGTTGTCTAACTGTAAGGGAAACTCAACTTTTAAAGATACAAAAACTAAATTACTATTATGGGTTAAAGTATCTAAACTATTTTGATATCCATGTTTCTTTTTGAGCATAAACCCTCAATATCAACCTATAAAGAATACAAACACATTTTTTCCATTTACTTTACTGCTAACACGTGATACCCGTTGTCAATGTGCAGGACATGTGACAAAGGATTTTGTTCATTAAAAGTTAACTTTCGATTTATAAAAAAGCTTTCAAAAACTTCTGATCTGTAGATTATTCGTAATTACTAAGTATTTAATTACGTGAAATTTTATTTTACAATATTCCATATAAAAGTAAAAACCTCATATTTATAAAAAATTAAAAGCACATATAGTCCGCGAGGTGTAAGCTGAGCTTTGCTTTGTGGAAACAACGCTGTTCCTGATAATATAACGGAGCTTCCGGGCTGTATCCCGCGGGGGTAGACAGAGGGAACCTGGGAACCTAGTGTTATGATAGTATATATATAAAGGAGCGATTTATTATTAACGCAAACGACATCATTTTTTTTTCTTAATTAATGATTTTGCGATGACAGGCGCAAAATAATCTGCCAGTGTCACGTATAGTAGAAAAAACACGAATGATATGAAGCAGTAAATTTTGAGAGATATTATGAATTATAGATATGGTGGTTGATGTACTGGATCAAACACTAAAACAAACAAACAAACGCTATATTAGAAATGTACAAATGAAAATAAATAGTAAAAAAATACACATACATTGAGAACAACTATAACTTAATGTCATTATCTACAGTAAATTTTACCAACATTTTAATAAAAGGCCTAAAAACTAAAGCTAATATACATTTTACATTAACAGGACGCTGTACATTAAGAGGAAGGATATCATAAAGAGAATAGTTAAGTTTTGTTCAATTAAATACAATGTGATCCGTAGAACCTTCCTCCAAACCACACTCACAAATAGAATTATCTTTAACCCTTAATTTAGCTAGATGTAGAGGCGTACACGCGTGGCCTAGGCGTAGTCTACAAATAGTAGATGTTACAGATCTACTATTTGTAGACTATATAGACTATATAGATTGGCGCGCCTATATCGAGAGAACCACGGATAGGTTGGAACTTCCGGTTGGATAGAAGCGTAGTATTTACCTTTTATTAATACAGATTTATTCCAAAAAAAATTCCATGAAGATTTTAAATCCGATTTTGACAAGACAATAGATCTTGGGAATAAATAAAGTTATGAATTACGACATCAATTATTAGGATGCTATATTGGAATGTCAGGGGTAGAAAAATGATATATTTTTTTATGACATATTATTGACAGCAATAAATTAGCTATACACAATTCACGAAGGCATGACATAAAAGGTAAACATGTCAAAAAAAGGTTCTTTTACATTACAGGTTTGATGGAGTAATTAAAAAATATATATTTTAAGTATTAATTCGCTAATAACACTATAAATAGCCATAAAATTTATTATAATATTATCTTATAATTGAAATAGAATACCAGTAAAGCGAGGAGAATTTTTTTTTACAAAAATTCTTATTATTTTCGAAAAAAATTTTTTTAAAATATCTTGTTATTATCGAAATATAATTTAAATATTTATATTTTCAAATTTTATAAAATTGCACTCTGTATATATAATAAATAAAAAGAAGTTAAGTTAAAATAAACGAAAATAAAAAATTAGAAAGTAAAACAACAATAATAAAAATAAAGATTGTTTTCATATTTAAAGCCGAGAATATTTTAACTAAATTTAAAAATGTTGGTATGCACTCGGTTTTTGTTATTTTAAATAATAT